>JBAIZL010000004.1:223584772-223659772 GCA_036971475.1 Prosapia bicincta
AAATGTATATAAATATGTATACATTTCAAATAATTAGTTAATAAAATACATTGCCCGGATCATCTCGACTGGGGATTAGGCGATTAATTACTAGGACCTTCGCTGCACTGGAGTCTTGGACCCAATTCAACCGGTACAAAATTAAAAAAATAACTCTTATTAAAGCCGACTACGGATAACTTTAGTTTTTGTTACTTATAAATACACTTAATTAATAGACGTTATAGAGTACTGGAACAAGCAAGTTCGTCTGGATCTCATAAGTTGTCTGGTTTATAATTATGTTCCAGATCTTGGTATATTACTCTCCCTATCTCGCTCCGTATCTTGAACTCAGATCTACTGTTGGAAAAATAACAAAATATAGTTAATTGCAGAACTTTGTTACAATTTCATTTAAAAAAAAAAAAACTTCTTAGTGTCCATCATCATTAACAAGGCCACTGACGGCAATTAATTTTACAAATCTTTCAATATAATTTATAGACAGTTTTTTTAAATTGTTTTACCTGAGTTTAGCTAATTATTTCTTTTTTTTGTTAACATAATAATTTAACTTGGATTTATATCTTCATACGTTATACACTGCACATTCCGAACTTTGCTATTACAAAATATCCTGGATGTATATGGAACACATCCTTCAGGAGTTCATTTTGATCTGTCTGTTCGTGAATCTATTATCTTTACTGAATTAGTTATCAAGCGAATCTCTGCGCCTTGTCTGCGCTATCGAAACTAGCTCTAACCTTCTCTATTATTTTAAATTCTGATAAATTTTTCTCTCAAAACAAATATGTCATTATTTATTGAAAAAAGTAAATAAAAATGAATTTTTTTTTGTTGGCCTGAGTAGGAATTGCCTGTTATTTGTATTACGTGTTTAGTGTTAATTCCTCTATCTTGTTAATGTACTGCATTATTACTTTTCATAAATGTCTCGTAAAATATTTGTCATGTCTGTTTTTCTTATATGTTTTGGATAAGTAATTTCCCGATTAAAGCTAATTACATTTTACAAATTTTAATAAATAAATTTAAACTATTATTTGTTTTTATAAATTAATAATTTACAAGAATGAAATTACGAAATTACTCCCTGTATATTTACTTTAATATTAGAAAATAATTTTTAAAAGGTCATAAACTCAAATTGTATTATACGTACAATATGTTTAATTGTCTACAAGAATAAAACGACCACATCAAATTGACAGTTACAAATAAAAGGTCAAATAAAACAATCAAATTGAGAGTTGGAAAAACATTCAATTTTCTATTCGGAATTTATAACAAACATATTTAAATTTGGATTGAAATATTAATTTTCGAAAGCAATATTGTTTGCTGGATTCATTATTTCATTTTGCGGTTTTATGTGTGTATTTTTTTATTGAACTAGCAAATCTAATGAATATTGCACATCAGTCAAGACAAAAGACATTTCCTGAAACAAACTATGTACCTGCTTTGCAATAACTGGTCACAATAACTGAAGTTTGATTACGTAATGCACTAAAATTTATTTTCTAATTCAGTGAACATTGTTACCCTTAAGGATTCTTAGGGTATGACCATTTATTGTCACTTCTACTAATTAATATGAGCAGGAGGTAAATATTCCTAGAGTTTAATTTATATTTCAGATTTATAAATGGTTTTGGGTCACTATACAAATATGTAAATAAGCTGCGTCGTAAAATACTTTAAACAATATATTAGAATTACTGATATCATCGATATATCTCAGGTGATGAAATTATCCAAGGCAACTTATAAGTGTCTCGTTGAACGTAGGTGCTGTTTATAAATTCACAGGACGCATCACGACTACAAACTTGTTCAGTATTACAAAACCGATTTGAACATGAGCGTGGTGCTTCTATGTTATCTGTGATGAAACGTAAATATAGGTAAATGTAAACAATAAAGCGGAATGCCCTGTTGTGGAATATTATAGTTATAATCTAAACGAATCTGACGTCTTGTTTATATTATTATATAAGTTAAGTTCTCTAAAGAACTCAAAAAGACTACGTTAACTATTATTTATATTATTTTTTCCTGTTATCGTTGACGTTTCTGTCGTTTATCTAATGTCATGTCCATCTTAATCTAAATCTATATCAAAAAACCAAAACAGTTATAAATGTATCACTTAGGCTAATTATAAAGTATCTCCAACTATCACCTAAAATGAATAAAAATTATAAAAATATGCAACAGTTAGTTATATTTAAATGTTTTTAGTTATTATAATGACAAATATTTTTGATGAATAATAATTGTTTGGCATTGTTAAGGGGGGGGGGGGTTGCTTTTATTACAATATTATCTTTTAAAATTTAATCGTGTTATGTGATGGTTTGAGATATGCTATATTTTTATCTTTTATTGATATATATGTAAATAAGTCGGTTATCTGTTACTGTTTTAGTCTGGAAAATAGCTCTAATATTGTGTGAATATGCAATATGGGTAGTAAAATATAAATAAAATTTATTTTTGCCATACATATTTGCAACCCATCTGATCTAATGTATATGCTATTAAGTCATCATTTCAAACATTTATTGTGTTCAAATGTTAGAGGTTGTGTTTGTAAAGCTTAGCATAATGGAAAGTCCATATATGACGTCAGCCCACTATTGGAAGCTACTATAAGAACATTGAATATTTTTTCCAATTAGAATAAAATGGAACTGTTTCGTTGTAAATTGGTAATGTGATAACCTTAGTTCATACAGACCTGATTCAGGCTACTATAAGATATAATGTGATATGGTCATAAATTACAGTTAGTGAGTTTATATTATGATTATAGAGCCTTTTACCAGACCTGGACAATAATTCTAATTAATTAAATTGTATTAATTTATTGTTCGTTTGATTTATAAAATAATTGAACAATCAACTATATCACAACTGAGGCAACAATTAAGACGTGGCAACCGTTTGTCTAACTATCAAAACATCCCAGAGATTAATATTTTCGCTAAATTAAATGTCTAAAAATTTATTTATATATACTTGAATCTGTTACAAATGAAACACATTTGTAATTTAACAATGACAAACGTTTAGAACATTAATTAAGGGAGAGATATTATTAATGAGTTTATAGTTGTTTGCTTCTGCTTTTGTAAAGATTAAACTTCAGGAGATGCATTACGTCATCCTCGAGGTTTCAATGGAGATGTAATTAATTGTGTAGAAAGGGGACTCTTCAAAATAGACGATCTAGAAAGCATATTGTAATAATCTTTTTTCGTTATGAAAAGGAAATGAAAATTGTTTTGAAAAAATTAAAATATTACTCTTTAAACGTTATATATTCACAAAACTGCGAACTGACATAATATATTAATTTTTTATGTTAATTTCTGTTCTTTCTATTGGTAACGCCGGCGGTAAAGAAACATAGACAAATATCGACCCTCATTTTCTTTAAAATCACCTTCTTTAAACTATCCTTTAATGGGTTATTTTGCAGTTTGAGCTGCGGCTTGTATGTGCCCAAATTCAAAGGGCCCCGCTGATAGCGTAAAGAACTGTGTATTTTCTCAACCTGAGCTGAACAGATGCGAAAGAGTGGTACAAAAATCCTGTTTGTTTCAAAGCTGCCTCTGGTTTGGGGTAATCCTGGAAATGTGGTCGAAACAATAGGCTTACGGTTGAAGCATTCTTCTCTTACCAGGATTGGGTCGGTAAGTAGCAATCCCTTACGTTCTGGCACTAAGGGCTGTAGAGCCAAACAGCAACCTTTCACCGGATGATATTCATCCGATACGTTAAAGATTCCCATGCTAGGTTTGGGATAGTCAAAATTTTCAAATGATAGTCGATGATTTTCAAAATATATAGAAAGATTTATTTTAAATTTCACCGTCAATATTTTTGTTTATTGGTTGTATATTTTATCACTTTTTCAGATAATTCAAATATTGATTAGCTTACACCAATCATTTTATTAATTGTTTTGACACTGATAGCATGAAATTTGAAACTGATTTACCAACCTCTGAGAAGAAATATTTCCTTGAGAAAATTACAGATTTTAGCCAATTTTCTCAAAGCAAGTAAAATTGAATTATAACGTTTTAGAAATGTGTTTTCCTTAATGGTTGATTTAAACAGAAATAAAAATGTCAAATCTCATAAATAATAAGTACATTGTTGTTGGCCATTGAAATATATTACATTAACATCACTAACATTATATAACTAAAACAATTTTTATAAGATTAAAATAATATTTTTTTAATTCCAATATTAAAAATATCTATATTAATAATACATCAATTAATTAAAATTGCACCCGTTATTATTTACATTATATAAACCAACTAACAATTACGCACTTTCCAAGAATAAAGATTTAGACGTAAACGTATTGCGGCTGAAAGTCAACGAATATTCATAAATAAATTTTTAAAACAAGAATGTCTTTTTATTTTGTAATTAAAGCTGTGAAAATTAATTACATATAAACGACTTATTTGCAGGCTTCTTTATGTTTTTTTCGCTTTTAATATACTCCCTTTAGTTATTTCCATTCAATGTAAATAATCAAATTACTTTCTCACGGTATCAATATAGTATTGAATACAGATTATTAAGTTGCTGTAAGCAAACAATGAAGTAAACTAACAAGGTGTAAAATAAATATCAATTTATAATACTCATTATTTTAATTTAAATTGGGATTTAAAATTAATTAATTTTACTAAAAAATAATATTTTAAAATTTAAATTTTTAATAATATAGTTTTTTGACATAAATACTCTTTTATTACAGATTTATTGGACGTGTTTATTTTTTATCGCAAAGGTTTTGAGGATGTTTTATGTGTAGTAAGCTTGTTAGTTCTATCCGTTAAAGATAAGATCTTACTTGTAAACACTATTTTCATGTAGCATTAGAATATTTATATTATCATTATTTTGAAAATAAATTATCAAACAACAGTGGTGAATTTTCTACACAATTATACCTATAACTGTTTACAAGGTTTCCGTTTTATATTTATGTTACCGGTCAGACTATCAAATACAATTTTATTGAAAGAATCTGCAGACCTAAAACGTTTTACCTAATCTGTTACAGATTAAGTAATTAATTCATAGCCAGTGGAAATATCTTTCATATAACCTTAAGCTGCTGTAATAAAGGAAAAATAAACCTTTATTACAGGGACTGCCAGCGCATCCCAACCAAGACAAACAACCATACTGCTAAGGCAAATTGTCCTCATCATACAATCTGATGACATTCAACTATCTAAACAGATATGTTTAAGCAAATTGTCAGTACATCAACATATCTGAATGTGTAGTCTCGAAAATACAAAGTTTTAAGTTTTGTTATTAACTGCAAAATCAATTACAGTATCAATTTTTTAAATAATTTTGATGTTAATTTTTCAAGAATTCGATAATTTATAGAGTAAGTCAATGAAATATTAAACATTTATTATACTGAAGATATAATTATATTGATTGCCACATAAACATTCTTGAAAAGAGCCTTCAATTTAATGCTTTCCTTTGCATGGCTTACTGCACAGCTGCAGTGGTTGCATTGATCGAATATGACGGGGACATTCTTGAAATCTTCACAATATTGGTTCACATTATATTATTACATTTGACATACAATGTAATACTTTTTATTTTCAAAAATATATTTATTTATATTCAGTGTATAAAAAAAATTAATTGTTATTTTTTAATTTCTTCAAGGAATAAATACGTAAAACAAGACACTTAAAATTATAGTAACAAGATAAATCTTCTACAAAACACATAATTACAAAAACTAAAAGTACGATATGAAAGCTAACCTCTTTCTATTTTCAGTGATAGAGGATGATTTGCGTTACGTATGGTTTTAAATTTTCTTTGATTTAACAACAATGTGATCAATGTTGAAAGTAAATCGTTTATTTTCCATTCATCTTCATATGTTTCTTATTTATAATTGTTATATAAGAAAACACTTTTACTATAAATTAATATATCTAATTTGTTATATAACACGTTATAAGCACTTCTATTTTTAAGTGAATATATTTTTAATTATATTTTGTCTGAAAATAGGTGCCTAATTTACTTATTTGAAATAATTTTATTTCCACTCCATAGTGCATTATGCATTACTATAGGTTGTTTGTGTATAGATGCCGGGGTGTAGTGCATAAAACCTACTCTGACTAGGGGTGTACTAGCCAATGAAAAAACAGGTCTCAGACCATTGCTGTATTTGGCTGACATCTAACTAACTGAATGTTTTTATTACTTCTCTAGTGATTTATGCAATTTTTATAATGCCTTCTTTCACTTTAAATATATACAGCACAGGGGAAAGTTGTTGCTACTTCCGTATTGAAATTTATTATTTACTAAATCAAAATAGTGTTTCACGTCGCCTTATGCCTGATAATATTAACAGAGTATTTCGAAACACTATATATTTCCATATGAAGAAATCAAATCTAAATGCTATAAAGTCCTTTTGCTACGTAGTTGTTTTCCTCAATGTTTATTAGAAATATTTGAAATTCAATGGATAGTAAGCAATAAAATCAATGATTACTTCGTAAACCCATAAAACCTAAGGTAATAAAGTTTTCAAACCCTGAGGAACTAAACAATAAACTTATGAGAGTTTATGGACGTAATTGTGGTTAATGATACGTAGCTCAAATGTGTTGGACAAATAATTAGCGTTTCGTAACAAGCAATTATAAAAGCTAAATGAAATTAGGAAAGCAGTTGATGAAATCATACTTTCACTGCGATTTTTCTTGGCCTTATATACGTCATAAAAATGGAACCTTAATTAACAAAGGAAATCCCCCTTTCAACTTTTACTAAACATATCCGTTTCGTAAAAATAAAAGTATACAAAAAATGCCTATTCTCACTGTTGAAGGTTGGTAGCCTTCTACGGTCATAATGAAAGATTTGCCCCCCACCCCATTTTCACGTTTTCACCCATATTTTCCTAATATTTTACATATGATTCCTTACAGGTAAATAGCGAAATTAATCTGTTTTTATTTAAATAGAAATATTTAATCTAAAGTAAGTTTTGGTATGCTTACATTTAATAATTATTTTCTCCTGCTTTATTCGCCTTGCCTGTTTCAAGGGATGACTATTAACCAACCTGTTCTAATTTATATGCGACAGATTTAAATAGTTTGGCAGATGACGATTTGTAAAATCGACAAGAGTTACGGAGTCATGTGGTTTAGTCCTACCGAGTTCTTTCCCAAGTGGGGAAAGCTGATTTAATTCTGTCAACTGAAGCATCTTCTACATAAATGGGCATCACAGCCTGATCTAGGAATTCCATTAGATCCACCTACGTCTTCACTAGTGACAAAGCTAGTCAAAGATATCCTTAGGACAAGTCTATACACCCATATTTCAAAAACCTACTAATTTTTTCACCATAGTTTCCGGAATATTTTACATGCTTTTGTTTGATATATAAAAGAACTAGAAACGCTTAACATTTGATAAGTTTGATTTTAAAATCTAGACTTAGGGTGTTTGTGGTAAATATGTATTTTACGTTACCCTTCGATTCTCTCACATTTTTGTATTGTCATTAGTATTTCCTCTTCTTGCTTGCATCTTGTATTTACTGTTGTTCTTCGATACGTGTAGAATACCGCAGTTCCTACATATGTAAACGTCTAGTACTGACTGCCTTTCTGGTTGTTGACTTTTGCTGAAAAAAATCCATTTCGTTTTTGTGCTGTTTAGTTTTAACCAATCTTCTTCATTTTATTATTTTTAATTTTACCAATAAACTAATCCCCTCCCCTGTGTTAACAGTGAATACCACAGTATCGTCCACATGCTCTTAGTGTTTATATATTTAACTGTGTGTATCCCGTGTTTACTTCTTGAGCTCTATTAATTACATCTTCATTATAAAATCAGTCTATAAAATGTAAAAAAACCTACAAAAACAAAGTTAAAGAGCTTTGTCTTAATTTGTCTCTAAGAAGAACAAGTCACTCATTTTTTTAAGAAAAGACATTTTAGAATTTTTTTTAATTTTAGAAATTTTTTTTTTTTCCACAGTTAATTTTTACATGTTTTGAGGATGCAAATCACTTATAAGGCTAAAGAATAGCATCATGTAAAAGCATAGGAATTGGAGAATTATAAAATTTTGCCTCCAAATTTACGGCCGTAACTAGATGCGGCTAAACAATTAATAAGACGACAATTGGTCAATTTCTTTATTTGAGAAAAGTTACAATCATCAAGATCTCATATCATTTTTCTAAATAAAATAAAATACGTCAGCTATTTATAACTCAATAATTAGCAAAAAATTAAGGTATAAAACAAAAAATACATAGTAAACCTAGAGAGCAGCAAAATAAATGCAGAACTTAAAATATATTCTTGTACTTATATTTTAAAATCGTACAGAAACAACAAAATATTTACAAAATACATATTCAATCACAATTTTCAAACATAGAAATCGAGATATATTTAATTTATAACTTGTCATCATAAGAAGAGAATGAATATAGCTTATTGGGATATGTCTGAATTTAGCTAAGTTGTCTGTCACACCAACCTTTCTAATCCCTGCCATAACCTCTACCAGGTAATCAGCCATGAGTCGCCTATTTCTGCCAGTCCATCTGCTTATTTCTAAACTTTTTTTATGTAAAGATAGACAATTAATATAATTTCCATTTAAATGTTGATTTTTTTCAATACCATATTTCAATACTTACGGCAGCCTTGTGTCATTTTGCTTTAATATTTATCCCTACTATGACAAAATATAGCATAACAAGTTCAACTTACAGAAACTAGAATTGTACTGAGTGTCAATAAGCGGCCAAAGGTAATAATCGCTTGCTGGGGTGGGGGACTCCATGAGAATCTACGACAGGGATGCGGAGTAAACAGACCACAGATGTAATAACACAGACCTTTGAGTAATTTACATTATGATTTACTTTTACCATTTAATTACACACATCCTGTCTAGGGTAAAATTTTAAAAGTAAAAAAATTTAAAATTGTTACTAAAAAACTATTTCTATCAAAAGTTATACGAAAGTTCAGATCATCAAAGATGTAATTTGAAGTGAATGATGTAAACTTTGATGTAATTATTCGAAAAAACTAGATCTGGAAATAATATTTAAACAAATAATGTAAAATAGCTTATGTTAAATGTAAAAAATATTAGAAATAATAAGAATTTTAAAACATTTTTTATGCCTTTCAAAAAGTTAAAAAAAACAATGCTAAAGAAAGTTGTTAGAATTTCAATGTCGTCTGAAGTAAAGGGAAAAAAGTGAGAAAACAAATATCTCTGATAAGGTAAAATGTTTATAATACTTAATGAAATTTAAAAACAGCTGTTTACTGATTGATAAATAAAAAATACTACTCTTAATTGAGGACTTATCACTCAAAAATACAAAAAGTTTAATAAACATAAGATGGCTGGCTTTCAGATCAGATAATTAAATATGTACATAAAAGTAAGATTGAGCAGAACTTGAAAAGACTTATAGTGGAACTTTTAAAAATATTTAAATATTATAAAATATATAATTGTAACGGCCAAGGTCCCACACCCGTGATTTATGACACATGGCTTTACCAGCGCAAGTCTTTTCACATTTTGGAAGAAACAAGAGTACGCCGTCTCGAAAATGCTACAGCCTTCTAGAGGTTAGCAGATAGAACTTACTGTTAAGTAAGAAGTCAATATAAAAAGGCTTTGTTGAGCCTGACAGGAGAAACGTTTCTACACTGTATTGGAGAGAGCAGAGGTTTTAGTAACAGACAAACACTGACAGTACGTGTTTAGTGTAAGTAGACTATTAGTGAGCTCACTGTTATTATTAAACCCAATTAAACAGTGTTATAGGTGAATTTGTAAAATAGTTGTTTAGAGTAAAATTGTTGTTTAGTCACAATGATAAGTATTGGAAAATTGTAATTAATTATGAAAATGAAATTACCAACTAATATAAATAGATAAAATGATGAATAAAAATGTACCTAAGAGAAGATTTTATAATTTCAATTTATTGACAACTAAAAATAGAAAATAAGAAAAAATATATAGTTTGTTTAAATCAAATTACTTACAATAGAAAAACTTTGTTACTAGGAGTTGTTTGCAAGGGTATACGGGACATTTTACTGAGGTAAGAGAATATATGAAAAAAACTCATCTGAACTTTTACTAAAATTTAAATACTGCCTATATAAAACGTATGATAATCAAAATTATATTTTAAAGATTTTTTTTTATTTTAAGATATCACGTTTTTTAAAAACGAACTAGAAAGTCAAAAATACTTATGGAAAACATGGCCCTTACATAATTATAAGGGAGAATTGTTATTGGTTGTGGATATATTTGTAATATTTGGAGAAAACGACGTGGGGCGCAGCCAGTAAATTATACAAGTAGACAATCCGGATGAATTCACAGCTGATTTCAGTGAATTAGAAATCGGATTTGCTGAAATTTAATTTACTTACTCCTCCTTAACTATCTCGAATTGGCTGCACTCCACGTTTTTCTCTCAAAATATTACAAATATATCCATATCCACTAACAGTTCTTCTTCAAAATTGTAGAAGCCTATGCAAAATTATTTTATACTTTTTTTTAAGAAACGTGGTGTATAGATTTTTGGTTTTATTTAATTTATTATCTTAGTCTTTAGTTTTACGTCCGGGTGAAAATTTTCAATCGGTTTTGTACAAATCGATTAATAATATACACATGTACACAAGCAAATTAAATTTGTTTATTAAAAAATGTTTAACCAAAACCTAAAGTGATTGAATATTACCAGTCCTGACCTGTACATAAAATTCTGACCTATACATAAAATTTCCAAGTCTGCAGCTAGTGAATAAAATTTAATTTGTTTAAACAAATATTATTCTGTACGGACATATATTTGAAGAACGTCCAAGCCTCTGGCTCATCACCCAAATTTGATTTCTTTAAACAGCTATTGTTAAAAAAAAAATGAAGAGAAAAGAAACCTAGCGAATATTGCATTGTTATCTAATTCTGAGATGTATTTAAAATTTCAGATCTCTAGCTCATCGGGAAGTTAGTTTAAACTCAATTCAAAAATTCCACCTTGATAGACAGACAGACAGGAATGACGGAAACCGAACTAATAAAAACGTGGTAAAAAATAAAACTTATATTTTAAGACATAGAAAATATGTTAAATAAAAAAATACTAAGAAGGAGATATTGGAAATTAAATGTAATATTAAAATCTAAGGAGGGAAAATAAGAATAAATCTATAATTACTATGCCGTTTACAAAATAAGAGAAAATTTAACACTATTTACAGTTTTGCGGCTTAGAACGTTTTTTTTACTACATAACCTTTTTACGAAAGAGAAAAGGACCACTACAGAGTGTTAGCAATAATAATCTGTTTATACTTATTTTAGTTTACTTCTTTGTTTAAAAACATGTGTTTTTTAAAATTGTATAAATAATTATTATATATAAATTTAATAAAATTGGAAAGTAATACGTCATTTTGTATTCTTGTTAGAGGAATTTAATTAATTGTCTACAACCCGCAGCACTCGCGATTCCCAAACAAAGGGATGTTTTGTGGTGAAAGATGACACATGAACAAGAACACAGCCCAGCTAATGCAACATGACATATGAATAGTGTGCATCCAACTGTAACGTTGACAAATGGATTCCCCACGCAAAACATAGGCCTGTGCCAATACTGTTTCCTGTATTTATCAAAATTACTTGGGGTTCGAAACATGGGTGCCTTGCCAACAGTTTGACTTATTGTATAACATATATGCGGTTAGACTGGACATTTTCAGAGGAGATATAAGTTTAATGTGTATTTTGTCAATACAATTTCTAATTATTATGATTTTATTGTTACAAATATTTGAGATCTGTTAGGACTAAATGTTTTTAAAAGCACACTGATAATGGGTTTTGTTACATTGAAAATTATAATTTCAGAGTAATGATGTAATGTGTTCCAGACTGAAGATCTAAAACCTATTCAAAGTATAAGAAACAGAAGTGGAAAATAACTGATTTATTTTTAGATAGAGTTTTATAGCTTTTTAAGATAAAAACATGTGTCAAGCGTTTTCTGAATGATTTGGATATTTATATCTTAAATCTTCGATGCGAGATAACTGGGTTTATTACTTAGAGAAATTTCGAGTGTTTTATTACATATAACAAACTGTATTCAACAAACAATTACTTTATTTTAGAAAATAACATTTGTTAAATATTTTCCCTTACATTATGTCCAAATAAACTAACCTTATCAAAGCAAAACAATAGTTTGTTTGGATTTTTCAATTCCTCCTATTAACTCATACTCTTTTTATTTAAATCTTACAAATTTTCAATCGTTAATTTATTTATAGATTTATTTATCTTGTTAATACAAGTTTTTCAAAAATCTTCCCTACATTGAATTTTAAAATACTAGATATACAGGTCTCTTTCAAAATGAAGAACTACGTGTTTGAAATCCAGCACTTTATCCGAGCAAACATTCCCATAGTAAGAAAATTATAAGATGAAGGTTCCTTGTAATAGTGAAGCATTACGAGAAATAGATAGAATGAGAAGTTATAGACCATCATAAATTAGAAACGGAGAAAAAGCGAATAAATAGCAACAAACAAAAATAATAGCCAAATACTATAACTGTATAGAGAGGGAATTGGGTAATTGCAAGGAAATTCGCTTTCTATTTTGCTACTTAATATTAGGATTCTGTCACGTGTTTTTAAATATTTATATTAATAATAATTATAAATAAAAAGTAACTAAAATAAAATTATTTTTGGACGATAAACCATAATTTGACCTTGGTTTGCTTTAGGTTTACTTATGTTATCAAACGGTTTTCCTACAGTAGCCAACAAAACGTTTTTTAGTTTTAGTATAACCAAACTACACTATTTTCATGTAACTTGTTTCGTGATGGCCGAATGCTCTTAAACAAAAACATTCGTTTTGGAAACCCTACCGAGAAGAAATGATTCAGAAACTATTCACCCCACGATAAGGAACTCTCGTAATTATTGACTCCAGCTGATAGTATTTACTTGAAAAGAAAAACGTAAGTAGTTAGTATTGCAGTACAGAAATACCTTTCAGAAAAAATCCTTGAACAGAACTTGGAGGATCTCTAGAGACAAAGTTTCTTGCTTTGTTTGTTTGGAATTTACAAAGTTGCGGTAAGTTTGGAAACGTGCCCCTCATTGGTTGGAAATGATGCATATAAGATTGAAATAATAACGACTCCGTGAAGTTTTGGCAGCTTTCATTTGAAGCGGAATTGTTAGGCCTATTGGCACTAGTAGGCAAATCAGTCAGGCACATCATCGTTCTAGAAGCGTTGGCAACCATCACGCGACACATTTAGGCATATTATCAGCTATCAGCAGTAGGAGAATCAGTTGGGCACATAATATGACTAGAAGCGTTTGCAACCATCACGCAACACATTTAGGCATATTATCAGCTATCAGCATTAGGAGAATCAGTTGGGCACATAATATGCCTAGAAGAGTTGGAAACCATCACGCGACACATTTAGGCATATTATCAGCTATCAGCAGTAGGAGCATCAGTAGGGCTTATCATCGGCATAGAAGCGTTGGCAACCATCACGCGACACATTTAGGCATATTATCAGCAGTAGGAGAATCAGTTGGCTACATCATTGGTCTAGTAGCGTTGGAAACCATCACGCGACACATTTAGGCATATTATCAGCAGTAGGAGAATCAGTTGGGCACATCGTCGTTCTAGAAGCGTTGACAACCATCACGCGACACATTTAGGCATATTTTCAGCAGTAGAAAATTCAGTTGGCCACATCGGCCTAGAAGCGTTGGCAGCAATCACATGACACATTTAGGAGAAATTATAGCGTATATTGTTTTTAAAGGAAAGGAGAAAACATTTATTGCATGTATCGTGTTCTGGTTAAACCTAAGTACAACTTACTTTACTTTACTTTATCCAACGCCCACTCTTGGCATTTCAGCCATTCGATGCCGCGCAGTACAGTAGAGGGAGGCGAGGTGCTCTATGTATAACTACATGAACTATGTAATTATTACAAGAAGCACATTGTCAAACACTATTATGGAAATATGTTCGTTACGTACAAATGAACAAAGGTAAACTAATTTTTACTATAAAATATTGTTAAACAAATCTCGTGTAGTTTAATTAGTTCTTGAATAAACATTTATACTTTAGAATAAATTTAATTCATATGTTTTATGTCTTTTGGAATCTTTATTTCATGTCGAGTTTGAATTGTATTGTATGTGTTTAGAATCACTCTCTAAGTACAGGGACTAAACTTGTCTTCGTGTTATCATTAATTTTGAAACCTAATTGTAAGTTGTCATTGTGTAGGCAGCTTATAAGGAGGCATCATTGAGTAGAATTCCTAATAATTCACTGGTTCATACGAAGCATTATTACTAAAGAAAGGGTTTCCTCAAACAATTCCTAGCTGAGCCTCGGGGAAGCGGTTTTGTGAACGCTTATTGAAGAGGGTTATTGTATTTGTAAGCTTCTTAATATGTTCGCTGCAGAACCTAATTAACCCTCTCCCCCCCCCCCACTCGGGACTCAATATCTTCTTAAGCCAATTGGTTTCTCCGCACACACTCAATGTCACGTTCAATAACATGGAAGTAGAAAGTTGCTAAAACTACGTCCAGATGATTGCATTTAATAAGAGTTGCTCATACCGCCGCAAAACCCGACGCTTTCTATAGTACGTTTGTCTAAAGAATACCGATACCGATTTAGCACAGCACTTCAGCTACTTATATTATTAATCTCAGCCGAAGTGCACTATATTTATAAATATGCATGGTATTGCAATTTATACTAATACCGATTTCTTTTATTCACTTTATTACTACAAATAAAGTATTAGCAGAATGTCTTGCCAAACCTGTTTCGGAAAGTTTTGTTATCACTACACTATTCTTGAAAATGCAGTGACAAACACGTTCGAAATCCTGCCATCATAAGTACCAATATATAATATATATTGGCAGTTTAACATTATTAATATTATTGGCAATAGTAATACATTATATTATATATAATATAAATCGTATAATATAAACAACAAAATTTTTAAGGATAAGATAGACTGTACATGTATGACGTGAGGACTGATGCTAAGGACGACGATATTTTCCGGACAACATATCGGACCTTCATCGGTATAAGACGAGAAACATAAATATGATATGGAGAACCATAAAATGCTTAGGCCATTGTTGAAATGGGTAAAGTGCAATGGAACGTATAGAAATATTAGCCAATATTCAGTCTTTCGCCCACGTATTTGGCACGTTGACATTCACCGCGGAATATCGACATTTGTCATCTATCAGTTTTTCGCAGTAATATATTTACCTTGAATTTTAGGGTGGATTGTATTAGGTATACTAGTTGCTGGATCGGGGAACTGAACTACTGACGTTTTTGTGGGTGTTTTTGTGTTCTTGTATACTTATATATATATATATATATATATATATATATATATATATATATATATATGTCCTCATGTGCATTCTAAATCAAAATAAGCGATACTTTAGGCAAGTTTCAAATTCTAAGTTTCTAATATTTATATTTTATATCAACCACGCTTATTTCTTCAGCCGTTTGAAGTCGTTTTATTGATTGTTGAAAAGTTTGGCGAAGCAATTAAAGCTATATATTTATATATATGTGTGTGTGTGTGTGTATGTATATATATATATATATATATATATATATATATATATATATATATATATGATGAAATGTTACTATCTGGAGTACATCCGTTCATTCTGCAGTCCATAAATTCGCAGTTCCGACGTTTCGCTAGAATCTCATCCAGCATTGACGAGGTGAACCCAACAACAGTTGACTCGCTCTTCTACTGTTGTTGGGTTCACCTCGTCAATGCTGGATGAGATTCTAGCGAAACGTCGGAACTGCGAATTTATGAACTACAGAATGAACGGATGTACTCCAGATAGTAACATTTCATCATATTTTTCCATCCGTGAAGGAATACGTATCAGCATATATATATATATATATATATATATATATATATATATATATATATATATATATATATATATATATATATATATATAACATATGAGGACATCAATAACAATGTAGTCTTATATTTAAAAATTCCCCATGAATATGAATTTATAAATAACTTTGGTGTATACTTTGTTATCGATATAACAAAGAATTTTAACTTGTAACAATCTGCCTAAATGTTGGTAATAAACATCAGTAGCTAAATGTTTTCAAACTTTTTCTTTACACGCTCATAAGAAGGTTTTTAAATTGATTTATATATTATAACTCAGAGTGTTCTTTTGCGCATTACCCGTTATACAATAAAAGGTATGACTCAAAACTGTAAAACTTATACCGATTGTCATAAGAAATAATTTAAGTAAAAATACAAAATAAATAAATACTATTTGGAAGAATCGTAGTAGTTTTTATAACGTACTTTTTTTATATTTGTATTTGTAAATTCTACACCTCTTGATAATAGGCGCAATATAAAAGATATGTTTTTTGTTTATGAGTTTTATATTGAAGAAAATATCTGGAAATAAAAATACACACTCATGCTTATTTAAATTTAAACTCGAGTTCGGAATTTTTATTTAGTGTGTGGTATATTCTCATTTAATATCAAGAAGTATTACGTTTCTGCATCAACTGTTGAAAAGACATTTCCATTTTTTTCAAATTTCGCAGAGTATAAATTTTATTGAAATCTCTGAGAACATCCAGAAAATTTTTCAGCAAAAAGATAAAATTAATTTTGTTATTTGTTACTTTATTTATTGTTTGTATTAATATATTTGAATGTACATAATCCTTATAAAATAAAGTACAAAGGAACAATGCCTTCGTAACACAGATCTTTGTTTTCGTGTAAAATTACAACGTTAATGTAATTTTAAGAGCTCCTTTGTTCCTCGTAACGGAGAATTAAGATTTCAAATAATGCCTCAATTGCCCATTGTATAAGTGGCGCATTAATAATTCTAATGAGCATTGTGTGAAATAAGAGCAACACTATGCATTGCCTTTCTTGTATTTGCGCTTGACTGCTCTTATTTCTGCTTTCTTCCTTAATCCTATTTAAAGATATATCATGACGGAAGATTGTTTAAGATAGTTGAATCATCGTTGAATAGAAACCAATTTTACCACAGCTTATCGATAGCTTGAATTTATTCCGAGCAAGGGACATAGAAAGAGAAAACTTTTTATTCATTTCCATTATACTATTAGGCCTACGAACATATTTCTATCCAATTAGTGTAGTTATATTGTACAAAATACAAAGTTTACTCTTTTATTACCCGTTTGAATTTATGGAAAAACTAAGGAGTTTATATATTTTTAAATATAAATTTGTTCTTAGAAATTTTAGTTTGATTAGATACCGGGCCATTTTAGTTACCCTAGAAAGATGCTTGTTTTTTTTCAACGCTGTTTTCGGGTCCGGTTTTTACAGGCTATCTAATTAAATAACTATTCTTTTTACGCTTGAGATCCGATTATAAAAAAATATAATTTACGAGATATTTCGTTATCAAAAAATCACCTAAAATATTATTTTATTCAATTTCCGAGTTGATTTCAACTTGGTGTAACAAATATCTGTGTGTTGCATTATTTGTAGAACTCGTTTCTTCACACTCACACACACACACACACGCGTGCGCGCACACACACACAAACTCACACAAATACAAACACACACACACACACACACTCACTTACACACACACTCACTCACTCACATACACACACACACTCACTCACTCACTCACACACACACACACACACACACACACACACACACACACTCACACACACGCGTGCGCGCACACACACACAAACTCACACAAATACAAACACACACACACACACACACACACTCACTTACACACACACTCACTCACATACACACACACACTCACTCACTCACTCACTCACACACACACACACACACACACACACACACACACACTCACACACACACACACACGCGTGCGCGCACACACACAAACTCACACAAATACAAACACACACACACACACACTCACTTACACACACACTCACTCACATACACACACACACTCACTCACTCACTCACACACACACACACACACACACACACTCACACACATACACGACACATGTTACCATGAGAAAGGCTGAAAGCCTAGAGTGAATCACTCCAACCTTTATTAAGACTAATGAATGGTTTTAATAAAGTTTCTAATACAGATTAAAAACCAATTACGAACATAACCTAAAGACATATGCGTTTAGGCAACAATTGGCCACCCTTAGAATATCTCGTCGACTACCTTGATTTTAATCTCTGCAATGAAACAATGTTATTTAGGCTAACTTGCTGTGCATTTACCAATATTTTAACAGCGTTCCTAGTGTGTTCCAATCTGGTCACATAGTTTACACAATAAATATTCTGCATTTAACATAGTGGAATGAGTTATGTAGCCTGTAATTGTGCAGCATCCGTTTTCTCTGTTTTCATTGAACTTTCATTTAAAGGATCTTATATTAAAAATATTTGTCTATGTTTTGCTGCATTAGTTAATATAGTAGCATAATGTTTTTCATAAACTTTATTTTATAATTGTTTTTCTTTGGTTTTTCAATAAAAACTAAGAATGAAAAAATAATTTCTTGCCTTGGTTCATTTCTTGAGTTTGTAATCCTTTATGAAAATCTTAGAGCCTACGATTTCTAGTTATTCGATAATAGGCCTACAAAAATAATAACTCAAGCAACAGCTTGATACTGCTTCCGTATCCATGTTTTACAGTCATGACACATTTCTTCACTAAAGTGCTTATAATTCATTGTTATATTAATTTTCTAGTATCAAGGACGTCTTGGTTTTCCCATTCTTCCTTCTATAAGTAGACTACAAATTAAAATTTCTTCCGATATCCTCATTAGGTGCCTAAACCATCATACTCCTAAATTATATACGTCTTAGTTTATTCCATTCCATTACTAATTTCTTCTTTAAAAATACATTAAAAGATTAAGATTATCTAGCAACAGAAGCACAGGGAGTAGTTTCAATCATTACAACCCTTTTTTGCCATTACAATCTCTGTATCATTTTAAAGATATTTCTTCTGTTGTTGCAAATACTAAATTCTGCCCTCCTGAATTCGATGTTCGATTTCTATCTCTTCCTCTCTCTCTCTCTCTCTCTCTCTCTCTCTCTCTCTCTCTCTCTCTCTCTCTCTCTCACTACATATATATATATATATTATATATATATATATATATATATATATATATATATATATATATATATATATATATATTTATTTATCTATCTATCTCTACCTATCTCATATCTTTTTCTATTTCTCTCATTTTTATATCTTTGTATATTATGACCTCAGATTCTTTAACCATTTTACCAGGTTCATTGTTGTTATTTTGTCGCAGCTTCACAATATTAAATGCATAGCCAAGTATTCCGTTTGTCCTCACTTATCTACATTCTATAAACATATTGATCCAACTTGTCAAATTCTTTAAAGAGGCTTGATAGCATTAATTTAAAATCTAAAGAATCCTGAACTAATCGTTCAATTAAATTTGAATTTTGTTGCCCATGAATATCGTCAAAACGTTTACTTTTAAACGGTCAGAGTTACAACTGAGAAACTTAATAATGAAGAAATTTTACTAGAAAATGTATTGAAGCAGCATTTTTGTACGCACTAACGAAGACAGTGACGAAGATTGCGCAGTGGGTTCGATAACGTTATATCTTAGTAGGTTCTTCATAAATATAATTTATTTAAAATAAAAGTTTGGCAAACTTGTTTTAGTAAAACTCATAGATCTACTGAAATTAAGGGCATTTAATTGCAAGGTACTGCATAAAACGTTTTCCTGGGAAACAAAAATATTTCTGAAACGAGGATTGCAGGAAAATGTAATAAGGAACTTTTTTAGGTCAAATTTCAAAAGCTTTTTCAAGAACGACTACAACAAAACAGACAGAAAATAAAAGGAAATATAACTGATCACATTTGAATAATACAATACAGGAAACAGTTCTGCGAACTTAGTGTAGCACGTAAACAATAATAAACTTAGCTTATTAGTGGTATAATTAATAGTGATATATTTAATACACTAATATAATAGTTATGAATTATTATTGTTATTATTATTATTATATTGACATTATTATTATTAAATTAATTTATATACAACTTAGTTTACATAATAAACAATTTCAATAACAACAGTTACTAATCTTCCCTTGACTGGAAACATCTTGCTGGATTTATTTGAAACACAATTTTACAAATTTACAATACGAAACGTGTTACATATGAGTAATTATTAATGTTCTGCAAACATTATGAAATATTTGATAGCATTCTGAGCCACGGTCGATGAACAGCCGCGGTTTTGTTTTTATCCCTGCGGTAACTGTTTACTTTCACCATACTTGATAGTTCAAACCAATTAAACCTATTGCGTTACCTATTTAATATTTCAACGGCAAAACTGGAAAGCTTATTTTCAGTTTTACGTAGCTATTATTTCTTAACCTTTAATAGGCATTTTAAGTTTATACATACGCTATTAGTGTTGGTTAATGTTTATATTTATTGTTGACATCACATTTAGAAATCCACTATTTTTACACCTATCATTTGCACATTTTTGACAAAACATTAACTACTGTTGTGTAACAGTTGCTTACTTTTTATAATTTGACAAACATTTTAAAGTGATAATTTAACCTTAAGCTATACAACGAATTTTGACATAGGAAAAACCTCATATTTAAACAGTGTCATTTTAAACTATGTTTTTTAGATTTAATTTTTGTCGAGCCTAAAAGGAACTCCTATCGTTTCCTAGATTAACTAATTTTTATATTTCCACGTAACACACAATTTTAAACAAGAGGTTCATAGGTTTTATACATTTGTATGAGCTAACTTTCAAAGACATGTTAAAACTGTAATACTTTCCATTCGTATATCCATCTAAGAACTTCAACATTCTTGGCATTGTCGTTTGAACACACGGTACTTAAATATGTTTCATAGACTTTCTGGTCACTTTTTATTTTTTTGACAGTTAAATTTTTCGTAATTCGAAATTAGTTATTTTCATAATCGATGATTTTACATAATCGATTAATTTCCATAAATATTACATATTTAGGCAAAACTGTAGCATTAAAGTTACTTTAGAAATAATTGGTTTAATAATTATAACATTTTGTTGTGAATACTGTTGTGAAATATTCGTGAACACTATGAATAAATATTATTCAGTATAAGAAATTGTGTGATAGTTATATTATCTTAAAATACACAGGACTAAAAATTCATTAAAGTTAAATGTAATATTCTATAAATGTGCACGACGTTCCAAAATAAATAAAACCTATTTTATGAGAATTTAACTGAGAGAAAATATTATTCCTTGAAATAGAGTTTCCCGAATACGAAATTATTTATGCAAATCAATAACAGTATTTCAACAATGGAAAATTAATTTTAAAATATTTATCAGTCAAATATTGAGGAAAATCGAAAGTTTTTAACTTTTGCTATAAACATTTTGTACTTAGGTTGTAGACAGATAATAATTAAATATCAGCAAACGCTCATTCACAATCAATAATTTATCTTCCTAATAAGCGTTCCAGTTACAATGTCATCATCATCAGTGTGTATTATAAATTTTCACTAGCATAATGTATGTTATATGTAGCTTTACTCACAGATGATGAGGATGATTATTATGATTTTTTAATTTGAATACAATTG
Organism: Prosapia bicincta; assembly: GCA_036971475.1. Taxonomy (NCBI): domain Eukaryota; kingdom Metazoa; phylum Arthropoda; class Insecta; order Hemiptera; family Cercopidae; genus Prosapia; species Prosapia bicincta. The sequence goes on from JBAIZL010000004.1 coordinate 223,606,766, forward strand.
AAAATAGATTAATTATTATAATAAATAAAATATTTATTGTTTTATAAAAATACATTATATTTTTTACATAAAAATATATAACTTGATGGCATATATAACTTGATGGTTATATGCTAACTAGCTATATAACGAACCTAGTTATATATCTCGGGGTAATCATTATTATTTAAATATTATTTAACCTTATTAATCTTAAAAATTAACAATTATGAAGCATTATAAAATTGTGTATCATTTAAAGTACAAAATTATTCTTTAAAACGTTAACATTGATTATGTTCTAATGAATTCTAACTTTTATAAAATATATTAATCTTACATCTCCAAATATAACAAGATAAATTAACAATTCCTTTACAAAATATTGTTCTCTAGAGTCTATGTATATTAAAATGATCCTTTTACATTCCTATGTGGATATTTTATTCTAATTGATATGCTCGTATTTCAAAATACTCAATTAGTGACCAAACCCCGTCTCCTAATAAACTGAAATTACAATGGATTTTAAGACCCCCATGAAAATATGGGGGAAGTAATTAATCGTTTATTAAATTAAAAAATTTAATAACAAAATTGATAATTTACATCACTGATAATATATATTTACTTTTAATCTAAAATTTGATCATTGAATAGAGATGTAGATAATTCATACGGGCGATAGCGGTGTGACACAAGAAAATTTAGTATCATCATGAAGAAACAGTGTTTACCGATAGGTCATACGAAAGTTAATCTAACTTCAACGCCAGACAATATCTTATTAACAATCCCTGTCATGCAAAATTGTATTTCAAGCGGCAAGGGACAATTTCTGTAAATAAAAATTGCTTTCCTTTTCACGATATAGTGTAAGCGTGTGATAGAGTTCAAAATGTCCGAATATGTAAGTTTACTACAAATTAAATTATTCACTTTGCGTCTATGGATTAACTTTTCCGATTATATTATAAGCTGAACATTGAAACTGATTATTCTATTTTTAGTAATATTTTGTCCCTTAGGATACAGTTACGTCACACACTGAAAGAGTACCTGTTCGTCAACCAAGGCGTTACTAGCGGATCTCAATTCGGACTTACTTACGTTCCAGTAGATCATCCTAGACATGTCATATCAAATATTTTTCCATAACTCTGAATTAGAGTCAGAAAATAAGTCATCGTGTTTTAAAAAAACATTCCATTAAATTCATTTATAGTTTATATCTTTTTAATAAAATAAACCTACAATATTCAATAACACAGGACGTACAAAATTCTAATGGTGGTTAATAGAAGAAATATAAAGTAAATAAAAAGCTAGGCTACGTTGAATACAGTTATCTTTTGTATTATCTAATTAGATTGGTAGTTGTTATAGGTTGAGGACATCGGAACCCCAAAGAAGATAACGGGAAGATAGTAGACTAAAAATCAGGTAATATTTGTGGAAAAGCGGAATATCAGGTCGAATGTACTCATCATCATATTTATTTAGTATTAAGTAGAAACATAGAATAACATTTTTTTAATATTCAAAATTATATCGTTGTACACTGGGTCTGTAAAAATAAATATCACGATCATACCCAGTGGGATTGAAGCGTGGCTTTCCTGTTTAGGATTTAATATAAGAGTATGTTAGTGTGGTATTTCTACCCTGTACCTTCGTAACTGTAGGCCTATTTATTAATAAAAAATTAGTTATTTTTTATTTATTCATCTTAGGGTTTAATAAGAGATTAATTGAAATATGTTTTAGATGTGGCTATTTGTTATATCAGATGGCCTGCCTGTGCATGCTTTGCACAGAGATGAATCTTCACCTATCTATGATATTAGTTGCTCTAACATATAAATAGTATTCAAAGTAAATTATTGGTAACATTTGATTTTATATAACAGTATTTATGTTATGTTATAAGTTAGGTTGTAGAACAATTGTTTGAGCTTAGAGTACGTTACTATATTTATTGTACATTATGGAGTTGAAATGTTATTGAGGTAATAATACAATACTTTATTTATATTTCGATAAACCTAGCTTAATTAATTCAATATAATGATAATAATGAATTGTTTAGAGATTTTTTAATTTCTGTTGATCAAATTCAACATTTCTTATTTTTATTTATTAATTGTTTGAGTGTTGTGAATCCAGTTTGTGGTGAAGTGAAATGCCATGAAAAAATCAAGAATGGACTCGTGAGACTTGACAAAGAGATCTTAGAATTATAACCGTAGACTCAAACAATAAGAGAGTTAATTAACTTTATTCAATATTTCTTCCAAGCATTATAACGTGAATAATTTCCAAAAGTTTTAATAAACTAGGAAAACATTAACGTTGACCTTGACTTTACTCAATCTAAATTATGGAAGCGAGTGCGTATGTTTCAGTATCTAATTAATTTTAGATTTAAGTACTAATACTTCAGGTAAATGTTATAAACCGTTTTACTCTCACCTTAATTGATTACAATTTGCTCAGTTTTTTCATCTGCTCCAAAAACATTAAAACTGGATACATTTTCATAGAAAAAATCTAAAATATATGGATTTTTCAATTATATATTTATAATGCAATTTCAGCTCGGAATTAACAAATTAATGTCAGACAATAGTTATATAATTCCACGTTAGGACGTGTTGCTGATGAAAGCTTAGCTGCCGAAACATGATTGACGCTCGTCATTTTTTTTTAAATATATTTGTGAAATTTGAGTAATTTTTATAGCATATAATTTGTTAAAAATTTATTTTAGACTTTTTTAAAAAGGTTGGTTTTATATGCTAATTAAAGTCATTTTATTAATTCCTGTTTTAATTTTAGGGAATTTATTAATTTTAATTCTACTTCAGTCAATGTCAGTAATTATTTTGATTCTTACCATTTCCTTTTCGAAAGTTTTTTTTTCATATCATTTGTTTCCTTTGGAAGATATCTTTCAAATTACCAATCACCATCCTAAATTAAAGCATGGACTCATCTAGGCAAGTGTTTAATTCAAAATACATTTATTAAAATATTGTTTTTATAACCACATTATTTTCGTCATTTATAGTCCTTCAACATTTTTTCAAAAAATTTTTAATTACGAAGATATAACAGTACCTTAATTCTTTCAACTCTCTTCTTCGAACGAAAAAGAGTTTCAAAAGACTAATGCGTTTAAGGGGAGCCATTGAAATCTCTTTTAGGTATGGCCACCTCACCAGAAGTGTTCGTATTAGATAGTTAATATAGGTTATTATATAACTCTTTAAACTAGATTATTTTTCCCTAAAAAAACGCTGAATATTTTATTGGTTATATACTACCTGTTTGTGGTCATGTTTTTATCATTATTTACTTTACTTTTATTTCTATTTGTATTAATATCAGTAAAAGAGAAAACGTACTTTTTTATCAAATAACAAAGGAGATACATAGGGTATGCTAGTTTTCCCATTATGTTTTATATAAAGCTCTAACCCCAGTAAAGACCACGGAAACAGCCATCCTGCTCTACTGACATTATAGTTTATCTTTATAGAACGAGAAAGTAAACAACCAATAAGAGTTACGACTGCGGCAAGAAAAAACAATGTCGAGACAGGTGAAAGGACAGTATTTAGAGTAATTCGTAACAAAGAAACGATGCCTACGCCAAGGAGATTGTTTGGCTAGTGAAACCATGACCGCTGAATTAACCGCCACGGTCCCGGCGTCTTCCTCACAACAATCAACGTTTGGAAGAAGGAACACAATTAAGATTATTCATTATTCCTACTTCAAAGCATTAAGTTTTAAATCTATTGCGAGTCAGTGACCTTGAAACCAATTACAAAAACAAAATATAAAATTAATTTCCAGATAAGTCTTGTATCGGCGAAGATATATAACTATTTTTTAACGATAATTTAACTTTACTCTTATTACACTTTTGACATTACTTGCAACTAGACATTTTGTTAACTAAAAGTTGTTAAATTGTTCAGTTACACTTGAAGCAAACTTTTTCGTCTTACGACTTCTTCAGCCTTTAAAATTACCTTTAAATTTAACTTTCACTAGAAAATTTTCATATTATAATCGTAAAGTTGACAAGCGTGTTTGTTGATTTTGCTTGATTGAGTTTCATGGGCTATGTTCCAGTTGTTGCAAAGTCTATCAGTTGCAACTTTTACTTTCTCTCTTGCATCTTTAACACTTTCAAAACACACATTCACACTCGCACACAGGCAAACAGTAAATGTAGAATTATTATTTAGAATTTGTAAACCAATAATAATAATAGTCCTCCTGTGGTTACAAAATTAAATATATTCTTATTGATAAAATACAAATAATTGAAGCTTAATGGACTAAACGATAAATATCGAAATCCACTCCTGAAATATATTCAAATTTATTTACTAACATTCATAAAAATACACATGCGCACTAGCATACACACCCATGCATCATAATATTGTTTAATTATCAGCATTGGATATAACATTTTTTTGATGGCAGAGGAGCGACAGCTGTAACATAGAGGTTTTATGTTATTTTTTTCATTCACAATGATTTTAACCCTAAAGAATACATATTATTTCAGTGATTTCAAAATCAACTATATTCCTTTGTATACAGGTCTATGTAAATTTATATGTGTGGGTGTGTGTGTTTGCTTGAGTATTGTATATTGTATATATATATATATATATATATATATATATATATATATATATATATATATATATATATATATAGTAAACTCTCCATTATCCGTGGGCGGATTAACCGGTTTGCGGATTATCCGGGGTCTGCCATTGTTTTACAAATATCCTATTTTTATTTCAATCAGATTCATTATTTTTTTTGACCCCTCAACGCGGTACAATATCCGGTAAAAACAACGATCATAAAAATTTAAAAAAACTAAACTTTCTCAAATAACGCAGGGATAAACGATAACTGTCCTGTTAGATTGAACCATTTCTAGGTGGGAACAGACTACTGTATATAAGAGACAATGACAAAATGCTTGGACCACCGAAAACCTAATGTGTATCATAAGATTGTAAACAAATGGCAGCTAATCTCAGCTATAAATAGTCTAGGACCTGACATATGCATTATCCATATCTGTCATATACATTATCGATCTTTATGGCTTTGTGACACACGTGACAAGTAGAAACAAACATTCCGAGTTGAACGTTGAGTGGTTATTTTAGTAGTAGGTAGTTTGAATTTTTATGCTTTATTTTTATTTCTCTATCTTTTTTATTGAATTTTATTTTTTGTCATGCAGTACTTTATCATTTGTATTAGTTGATATTTTATGTAAATTTCCTTTTTTTTATTGTAAACCGATAAATAAAACAACATTTTAATGTCTAATACACTTTTTTAATGTCCCAAATAAACCTGTATATGGTAGAAATAACATTTTTTTAAATGAAAACAACGGACACAATAATTAGAGCAAGACGAATCTTCACTGTGCGACAAAATTGTTCTTAAGAAACTTGGATCGCACATTAAAGCTAAATCAATGCTCACAGAAAAACAGACGAAAGTGACAGATTTTTTTGTTAAAAAGTGAAAGTATCATGTATAAAGGAAATTACATATGTACATACATACTTACTTTTGACATATACTTATGTATGTATTGTAAATAGTTAGACATATAAATGAACATGTTATAATCCGTCAAATACATCGACATTTTAAATTATTTTCTGTATTTATTTTGTCCTCTGAAGATTATTTGTTAATTGCATTAACTGGGGTCATTATTTGTGTAGCTTATGGTATAATAATCGATTATCGATCGTTTTACGTATTCTTTGTTCATAGCGGATTATCCGGGGAATTCGTTATCCGGCGTTGCCGGGCCACCCTATTCCACGGATAATCGGGAGTTTACTGTGTATATATATATATATGTATGTATGTATCGATATATTAAATATAGTGATATGTTTTCTTGTATATATAGTTAATAAATTAAAAATATTTCAAAAACAAGAATACTTTTAATGAATATATTTATTCAAAGCTTTTCGCCGATAAAATAGTATCAGCATCTTCAGGAAAATAATTATCTAATAAAATACTTTTACAAAATTAAATCATATGTACTACAAAGAATCATATGTTTATAAGTTTTGCACTTTATGTAAATTTTTCTATAACATCAATGACTTGATAAATAGTTTGGTGCCTTGATCTCACTTGAATTTGTTCATCAATTAATTTGTCTTTAACTTTATGCTTATAAATTTCCAATGTTTCAAATATATTCATTTTTAATCCTTTATTTAACTATTTTATTAATTTCATATTTTCTATTTCCGGAAATTCATGTCCATTATTAATACAATGCGTAGCTAAATTGGATTTCTTATCCAAGTAGTATTTTATTAGATAATTATTTTCCTGAAGATGCTGATACTATTTTATCGGCGAAAAGCTTTGAATAAATATATTCATTAAAAGTATTCTTGTTTTTGAAATATTTTTAATTTATTAAATATATATATATATATATATATATATATATATATATATACTATAATATGTATTCTTGTGTTATAATAAAGAAATAAAACCATTTACAAATACTAGAATAATTTATTAAATTTACAATTCAAAGCTTTTCGTTGGCAAACAGTACCAACATCCTCAGGAATACTAGAAATTTAACATCAACCATACATTTACAAACTAGTTGCAACAAACAGCGTTGCCAAATTTATTACAATATTGTCAAACTACTACTTTGCTGCTCTAACATTACAAATACTGAATATAGTGTCAAATTTAGATTTTATTTGTATTTGTTCATTTATTAACTTATTATTAGTATTATATTTATGTATTTCTAAAGCCTAATAAATATTCATTCTCAGGCCTTTTTTAATTTCTTTTACAAGCATCATATTATCTATATTACGAAATATGGGATTATTTTTAATACAATGACTAGAAACATTTGATTTATAAAGTTCTGGCTTTTTATATGCATTGAAATGCTCTTTATATCTATCTTTAAGTTTTTTCTTAGTTTGTCCTATATAAACTTTATTACAATAATCACATTCTAAATTATATACACCGTTTTTTTCATGCATATTGATAATTTTATTATTATTATTATTATTATTATTATTATTATTATTATTATTTATTATATTTATTATTGGTATTATATTCGAATTTGATATTGCTACCTTTAAACAATCTTGAGGTTGTATATATATAAGCGTACTTATACAAATTTAAGTTTTCATACAGAATATTTTAAATTACCTAGAAGTATGCAAACTTTTGAAAAACTAAAGACTGTTTCCATTAAAGCCCTACAACCCATATTTTGAGTTCATGGTAATATAATGCACACTACTTTTATTAAAATAATAATTAACTAGTCACTAAATAATTGTTAATCACTTACGATAGCATTATTTTAACCTGTCTGTTTTAATAATGAATTAATTTGAAGGTAAAAGTAAAATACGAAGCATGCGCAAGGAACCACTGCGCAGGACATTTAATTATTAGGAGAAACCGTTCCGTCTGTAGCTTCACTGATGGCACCTGTCGTTGCGTGTTTGTTAATCAAAACATGTTTTACATCCCGCCAGGAAGAACAGAGGTATTAGACCAGCCGTAATACAATGTATCAAACATGATCTTCTACATCAAATAGTATATTTTTCACAATAATATATATTACGAACGTTGTACCATTAAAATAACAATGAAAGAGCTAAAAATATTATGGAACATAATAATAATAGCCTACTACTATAAACATAGAATACTTTAGAAATTTAAATACGTCATAAATTCACTCACGAATTTAGGTATGGCATAATTAGAAATTATTTCACCTATGCATATATCTATAAAAACATAATAAAAGTGCTTACTATATGTCATTCAAGTAAATACACAAATTCTTTATGTAAAAATTATGAAATACATAATTTTCCTAACTTTACTAGTATTATTCTAAAAATCATACATCTACACAAGTAAAACTTATACATTCACAAAACACATACAGGGAGAAAGGAGACAATCTGTTGGAGAGTAAAGACATTGTGAGATCTGGAATCCTGCTGAAACTTTGCCCTTTACGGTATTTTCTTTCATGAATTATTAATATTTATCAGAATACCTTCTCTTATTATAATTCTTATTATAATACAATAACTTATCATACAATTTACTTATAATTTGATAATTCTGATACACAAAATAACTCTTGTATTTCAAAACAAGTTCTGATATATCCTTTTATGTTGCTCCTCACAAAAGGGAAAAAACTGTAAATCATTCTAACAAGACAGGTTTTATACAGCTTACTTCCGTAACTGTATTATATTCGTTTCCTTCCGGTTCGTCTATATTTCAAAGTTTAGTTTTATCGGTTATATTCTGTCCATAAAAGGCTCAATATACCTTTTCAATTGTCAGTTTTCTACCTGCTTTCAATATTTTTGTCAGTAAAAGATTACGTCATCCCACTGGAAAACCAATCGTTCAGTAGAAAAGATTTATTGTTTATAATCCATGGTAGAGAATTTTCAACTGGATTTAGTGATCTGTATTTTATTATTCACTTTAAAATCTAATTTAAATTTCAGGGACATTTCATGTTTTAGTTTGTTTACATAAATGTGTTTTATTGTTTTCTTCATACTTGAAGCATTCCAAACAGGAATAAACCTCACCATCGGCACGAGGATCACATAAAACAAAACACCAATCAAAGTTCGCTATCCATATACAGAACACGTAACACACATACACCAACATTTACAAAAATCTAAAAGTTCAGCATTTCATAAAAAAAGCAATAAACTAAACACAACATAAAACTTTGAAACATAAAAATGCCACAAAAACTAACCACAACGTATTCTAAACGATAAAACAAACTCATAATAAAAAACTACATTCGAATTACTTATATACAACCACTATGAACAGTCACAGAACATACGACCGAACACCAAAACACCACAGACTCACTGTAATACAAAACACCTGAGCAACAGTCTTGTACGTGACTTACAGCATTGAACAGTCCACTGACCATGTTCTAAACCGGATTAGCTGAGAAACATCAGTAAGTAAGTAATTTTTTTTTATCAAATGATATAAATAAGTATATATATTAAAAAACTCAAGATGTAAAACACAAAATCTGTAAGTTTTCATAGTTCTTTCCCTTTTCTGTTCTTATTGTTTTTTGATTTAACACGCTGAAATAATATTTTCCTTGAAACATTATGAAAAGACCTTTTTAAATTAGGAATACGTTGATTCACATACGTGAAAAGAAATAAGTAAAACGTTGCTATTTACCTTCATAAGAACGTTGCTAGGTCCCCAGTATATTTTCCTAAACGTTAATAGACCTATTGTGATTGGACACATTTTTACCAGGACTACTGCTATTCTAAAATTAAATTAAATAACTTCTCCCTATATAAATTAATAGAGAAGCATTACGTCCTTTTCCTTATCCTACCCAATTTTATATACAGTATCTTTGTTTATCCTTCTTTCATGGAGGCGTCGTTACACCCCCTTCTATCACTCTAACAGAGATTAGATCTACCTCAACTCACTTGCATATGTTAAAAGCATACGTGAAAGGGGATAAATCCCTGCACACGTGAATCCATAATCCCTTCTATGTACTCTACTAATGGGCTATATATGTACCTTTCTTAATCCCTACTTATGTTAAGATCCTATCCTGTCTTTGACAAACGAAAAATTAAATCGTATTGATTATATAATAATCATAGTAATAATATTGACTGTTCTCATTGATACTACAAAAAAAACTTACTTAGCATACATTTTATATTATTAATTTTCATATCGTTTTCATAATTCTTACCTTTTTTTAAACAATTACAATTCCTTTTAAATATTTAATGAACATCGTCCTCGATGGAACAACGTCAAAAACATCTACGTTAAAATGTGGTATTTAGATTGTAAAGACAGAAGGATGTGCTCGTATATTCGAACTTTATGGTTCTACATAACACTAAAATAATTTCGATTTCTACACATAAAATAATTTACTGATCCCTTCTTTATAATCACAAAAATTTCTTTATGTGCAATTAATTTAGTATTTATAAAAAACAAATAATATTTTATAAATTCCCTGATTGAAACCTGCTAATCAATAGCAAACCCTGTATTATTTTACAGTCACGACCAAAACAGGGAACTGCTTTAACGTTCCGAAGGACTGAGCGCGTGCTTCGAATCCTTTCCCTGTCGAAGAACGGAAAGTAAAACCCGGACAGCGGCGATCTAGTTTGCAACCTGTTATGAAAGTGTAACCTCCCTCCCTCTCCCTGACAGCCTCGCCCAACTGGTGCCCGATAGACGGACAGTAGTTCTTGCACCGCGGGTGGACCATGTGATTTGAAGTGGTGTAGTGTTTTATAATGTATTCTTTCGTATACTAACAATTTATAAACCTATTATTGTTTTAATGTTGTTTATATTTAATGCTGGAACGTAAACTGGTGAGTTGTATTTTCATCTTTGTACAAAATTAAATAAGATTTAAAGGGGTTGGTTTATTTTTATTAATATTTTTACCTAGTAAAAAATCGTGTTTGATAATTTTAAAAAATTTATGTTTTTAATATGTAATTAGAATACTGTGAATTTGTATAATTTATTTATTTTAACCCCTAAGGAGAAGCCATGCCAGGAAACCTTTATTATATAATCGGAGTAAAAGTAACAATTTATAGACTTTTTTCTGAATCTCATTTGTCATTTTCTCAAGGTTGTATATTACAAATATATTTATCATTCTTATCTTTCTCACAATTAAAATAGACAATCGATGATAATTTTTCCTTTGCTATATTTTAGTTTGCTTTTACCTCTTTTACTTTTCTTATTTTTCGTTAAATTATAGGTTATTATTGTTTGTCTCCTTCTGTTAATTTTATGTTAGATAAATAGACGAAATTATTCTGAATTAAAAGTCTTTTGTTGCAATGAGATATATTTAAAATATGTGGTATTTAAAATTTGATAAGTAGGCTACATATTATGTTCTGCAGCTCACGTCATTTACCTTCTTCTGCCTATCATCAGGAGGAACACTTTTTTTCGAAAATTCTTTTGTCGTTTGCCATTTTTTTATTCACGTCTGTTCTTCGTCAAATATTCGTCCATTTCGTTTCTTCCAGATCTTCGAAGCCTACCTTACGTATACCATCGGACTATTTGGTTACGTTATTTATCAGTCCGGTTTTGATTCCCATTAATTTCTTTTTGTCTATAAAATTAGTTTTATATCCCATAATATATCCCCTTCTATCCATTCTTTCCTCTTTTATTTGATTTTTTCTTCGTTCGTTTTGGTAGTCAACTGGTATTATTTCACGGGCTATATAAATCAAAATCAGTATTTTTTTTTTAATTTGAAATAGTTAATATTATTATTAACACGTTGTGTATCTAGAAGTTTCATTTCGTTCTTTAATAAATCCAATTGTAAATGAGTTTTAAATCGTGTTTTCAAAAACGGAAAGCGTTATATGTATTTCTAGATTCTTTTAAAAGATTTCATTTGGTTTTTAAAAAATTGTTCTTCTCTTGCTACTAAACTTTTATAGTACTCTTCTAGAATATTTTTTGGAAATGTTAGTCATTGTAACTCTCCAGGAATTCGTCGTATTCGATATTCATCATATTCTAACCAAGAGCAAGAATAACCATTTGTTCACCACATCATTTTTTGAAAATTTAATATTTTGATAATAAAGACCATTTCATTAAGTAAAGAACTTCTAAATGGACTGATGACGGAGTAACAGTGGCTAGATTTTGTCAAAATAAATTGAAAACTTGTTATAAATACATAATAAACAAATACGGTAATATGATTTATAGCATACCGATAAAAATATCTAAGCACGAAAGTTAAATCACTTACAAAACCTTTATGTCCACTTCACCAACACAGATATCATCAGAAAGTTACAGAACGGCAAAAGAATTCTGATCATGCTAACTGTGTTAGCGATATGAACAAAACGAAATTTGTATTAAAAATAAATAAAAACATACACAAAACTCACAAATTAATCATTTATTTACTCATACGCGTTTCAATGACAAAGTCATCATCTTCAGTGAGTGTTACTACTACAAACTCTAACTTACAACAACATACAATTGTAATATATATATATATATATATATATATATATATATATATATATATTCACTATACAAAAGGCAAAGATGATTAAACTCGCTTTGCAAATAACACTCCAATGAACGGATAAAGGAAGATTCCACTCGACACATATTGAGTAAAGACGTATTTGAATACTTCTGAACAATTGAATACCTAACCTCAATTACTTTAAACTTCCAACGCTTAACTTTTCGTCATTTGGCCTAATGGCGTAACTTCAAATAAGAAATTCAATTTACTAGGTGCTCGTTGCTAGAGAGATTTGAATATTCCCATAAAATGTGTACGTTTCAATTGCACAAGAACTTAAACATTATAAAATATATTTGTCGATTTAAAGCTCAATATTGAACCTAAATATAAAAAAATCCATATACTGAATAGACTGACCGAGTGCTAATGCATTAGAAATACAACAGTAAACAATCACTCTCTGGATATTTTTCCTGTAGTATTTCGAGATTTTTGTATTTGGGAGTGTATTAAGAAACTCTAAACCGACCCCAAGTTTTGAACAAATGTTTCATTTATTATTTGAGTACTCTCTTATAATTAATTCTAAACTTCTATGCCCTGGTCATAGCCAGACAAATCAAGCACCAAAACCATTCAAGCACTCATTTGTGGGTGCACGTGGTCTGTGTGTGTGTGTGTGTGTGTGTGTGTGTGTGTGTGTGTGTGTGTGTGTGTGTGTGTGTGTTTGCGCGCGCACATTAGTTTGGGTATGTATGTATTTATCTTCTAAATATTTTGTAATAAACTAAACTAAATTCAAAAAAAGAATCATTTAAGTTAACACAATATAGCCTCAACTTTAAAGTATAACTGTCATTTTATATATATATATATATATATATATATATATATATATATAATACGTTTTCTTGTTTAATAATTTAAAACAACATGGGTTATTCAAATACAAGAATATTTATTAATTTATATCCAAAGATTTCCGTTGGCAAACAGTACCAACATCATCAGGAATGAAAATTTTCATTCCTGATGATGTTGGTACTGTTTGCCAACGAAAAGCTTTGGATATAAATTAATAAATATTCTTGTATTTGAATAACCTATGTTGTTTTAAAATATATATATATATATATATATATATATATATATATATATATATATATATATATATATATATATATATATATATATAAAACAAATCAAGGAACATAACTCATGTTCACCTAATAAGAACATGATTTATCTACAAATACAAAGTTGAAAGCATTTTTTCGAAACGGTCTCCATATTTAATGGTTGTTACTTCGAGAGTTACATTAGGCTACGAGTAAATGACATTATAATTACTGGTCCCTGCTCGTTCCAATTCCTTCAATTTAAACTTATTATGTGTCACGCTAGTACATGGCCTTTCTAATGTTTTGTTTGGGAAATCTTTTAGGCCTCTTTTTTCATTCCTAATTTTGTTAGGACGACGCGTTTCTAGGTCGCGACGTTTTTACATTTATTAGATGTACATTTCACCTGATTATTAAACATGTGACTAAACATAAAATGCATCGACAATGTTATTGCCGATACTATCAGTTGAATATCGGCAATTACACTGTCGATGTTCTTTCTTTAGGGCATAGGTTTAATGACTTGAAGAGGAAACTTGTAGAAACATAGCCATAATAATTTGATTATTCATGACTCATTAAAACAACTTTTATATTTAATTTAATTTTTTATTTCATTTAAATTGATATTTTTTAAGATATTTCATTAAAAACTTAAAATTGTTTTGTTGTTTTTATATATATTAAAATATTAGAAAATATAAAATATAACAAAATCCATTCATCTTATAACAACAACAAACGTAGTCTACAAAATTTGTACAATGCGAGGATAAACGTTTTTTTAATAAACTTTATCATAATGTTAGCATTTAGCGGATACCTTTACTGCGTAGTTCATTTTTAATAAATACCTTGAAATATTTTAATATTTTAAATTTAAATTAATAATTTAATATTTTTACTCGTTACAGCCTCAAAAGAGAACTATATCAGAAGAAATAAATGGTTCGCGGAGAGAAAGACAAAAAATTCACCCAACTTCAATATTATCTAAATGAAAATTAATGAAGTAAATTGCGTAAATATAGTAATTTTATCACATTGAACACGAACAAAACAATGTAAAATTTTTGTTCAAAATAACCGTAATTCACAGGATGAGATGTTTGTTATAACTATAACTAAATAGCTCGATCCTTTGAAAAGGTTTTACACGAGTTACGCTCTATTTTATTTGCACTTTCACTCTTTCCTAATAGAAAAAAGAAAAATTTGTTTACTTGTATTAAGTTATCTAATAGCAAACGCATTAACCAATTTTTTGTATCGGTAACCCCGTCCTTCACCTTCCTACGCCTCACTCTTGACCTACAGTGACATTTTTTCACGTAATATTTTTCTTGTCAGTATTGTTCAACCAACCACTGCAACCAATGCTTACTGTTCAGTTGATTTCACTATCTTCCGGGTGGCCTTGGAATGCATTTCTCAATTTACATCTTTATAAATCATTCTTCGTATTTTGCAAATTTACCAAAACGCAAATTTTATAGAAAAACAAGCTCGCGAGAAACAAGCTATCAGAGAGCTGAAAAACTGGTAAAAATTGTGGACATAGTAGTCTGCATACTAATCTTTTAAGAACCTTGCACTGACACGTTCTAAGCAATAAGCTAATCTTCCTACTGTAAAATCTGACAAAACAAATTGTATTAAAAAATTTTAAAGTCAATTAAATTTTAATTCAAATTTTATTGTTATAATATTAGTTTTATTATTTTAAAAATTGTTTTAGTTTTAAGAGTAAATGCTTGGATCTATTCGAATATCTAAATTTTTAATCCATACAGATTACATACATAGAAGGTACATGTATATTGATTAATAACGAACAAATCTGTAGCTAAAGATCTGATAAATTCGCCACTTTGTATTGAAATGTCTTTCTACGATATATTGGGATATAACGTATCCAGAATACATGTAACAGCTAACAAATATATACAATAGCTTTCCGGGCGACGAACTCGATGTATGGACTTTACTCCGGTTGTCACAAAGGGAAATGTTACCATTTAAAAGGCATCAAATTTGTAGTATTGAAAACAACTCTAGTGTAAATCTGGTCTCTACCTTATGTAATAATGTATCCGTTTGTTATACATTGACAAAAATGAATTTACTTCAGCCCATAACATATACTAAACGCAGTGACCTTTCATTTTCAACTTTACTTGTCCTAAATTTAACTAGTTATATTTCCAAGTGTAATACCTTTTTAATGAAACTTGGGGTGGCTTCTAGCTTTAATAATACAACTACCCATTTCTCTCTGTCTGTTTATGTCTCTATCTGTAGTATGTATTAGTGTCTCTCTCTCTCTCTCTCTCTCTCTCTCTCTCTCTCTCTCTCTCTCTCTTTGTGTGTGTGTGTGTGTGTGTGTGTGTGTGTGTGTGAGTCAGTGTATGTGTGTGTCTGTCTGTCTATCTGTCTATCTATCTATCTTACACACTTTCTATATTCAACCTAACATATTTTCCTTTCGTGTTTTTATCTCTTGTTATAATCCAATTTTTCATTTAAATAGCCTTTTCAAATCATTTCCTAATTATTTCCTTGCGGCAGGGGGTTGCTATTACATCCGATTTTGACCAATCAAGGTTGGTTCGCAAGAGTAGCCATCCAGAGGTTTGGGCAGGTATCGAGTACTAACTCCGAAACCTATTATTGAAACTACGTATTCTGTCAATAATGCTGCTTTTTTCCCTGATGATATACTAGATGTGTCTCTTTTAGAAAGTTTTACTCCTTGACCCACACGTAATGTCTCTAGTTTTGAGAGATTATGTATGTTTGTGATAGTAAACAAAGGTGTATTTATTTCTGAATATTTTAGATATCTTACGTCTCTTAAACCTTTCTATTTTATATTCTCATTTCATTTGATTGATAGCTTACCGTGACCAAGTAAAACCATTTAACATTTCAATTTACAAACCAGCTGTCGTTTCGTATTATTGTTTTTATGTTAGGGAATTATTTTTATAGTTTTATGATTTTATATTGTATATTTTATTACTTTGTGCATTTTTAAGTAAAGATCTATAGTTATTTTCAGAAAATATTACAAATATGCTCTTTGAACAAAAAACCACATTATCTCAACATTAGTCATATAGCTTGTTTTTTTTTATCTACAATCTTTTCCTAAATTAAGAATTTGCTTCTCTAACATATTCGTAAAAGGGGATTTAATATCACTAAAATTATTCATGAAAACACTTGGCATCGGATGCAGTTAGAGTGGAAGAAGACTGCCTTCGTGGATTGATCGACTTTGTCGTGTTACAGTTGCTGCGGGAACAGCAACGGTGTCCTTCCAAAGCCAATTATGACGGCGCACGTTTTATTCTAATAGGATTGGGTAGAACCGGTACATGCAGCGACCTTGGTATTTCAGGGCGTGGTGGATCAGTATTGGTGTAATTTGCATTTGGTTGCTGCATTTTGTTTTCATATTAATTTATCAGACGTTTTGCCAATTAAAATGTGTTCTGTTTGAAACTATGAATTCAGAACACACAAAAATCCCCAAAAAAGGTTGAATCAATTTTTACTTTTCTATTTAAATTAGTTAATTTTCTAATTAAACTTCCCTACCTCTACTATTCTACATACTCTCAAAAGAAGCCTTTCGCAAAATTTGTAAATTTAGAAAGTGTTAAAACCCAGATTAAAAATAAATGTAGTCCAAAGTATTAAAATAAACTGTTTCGCAGCAAATTTAAAGTTAATTACACACACATTGCTTAACAGTAGCAGAAATTTATTTCAAAGCAGCTGACTGCCAATGTATTTTATATTTAAAGCAAACAAGTATTCCTAAAATTAAAAAGTATCAAATACACTAAAAGTTAGTGTTATGTCCATAGAATAATTTGGAAAAACTCAAGATTGTTTCAAAAAAACAGAAACGGCATGTGGAAAAAATCGTTTAGTGATAATACAGCACCCACTAGGTTACCTTTGCTAGTGATTTATAAAGATAAATCTGGACAAAAAGGTTTAGATAAGAAAAGGTATGACAAATAAAAACAAAGCATCCAAACAAATACTCAACAGTTTCTCATGATCTATCAGTGCTCTGAAGACTTTACCTATAAAGCTAAGGCGAAAAGTTACAAGCTATCTACCTATAAGTATGATTTGCCTTCGAAAATAGATATTTCTCCGAAAGTTACTTTCATAAGAATGCACATAATATAGGAATTTCGTAAACAGTTTAACGGTCTTGATTTTATATATTTTTGATTAGTTTGCAAAATTGTGTACATTAACAAAATAAAATTTGTACTTCAAGTTATTTTTCTATTCAAATTATGACTAAAGATATAAAGAAGTAAGATATTCTTGATATTTTAATTGTTTTTGAATAGACTATTTTAAACAAGTTAAACAAGAAATAAAAATTAAAGCGAAACTCATAGTAAAATTATTTATGAAGGTTTTCAGCAGTGCTTCATTTAGTGATAAAAATATAATTACCGGAAAGAACCCTGTATTAGAAAAATAAGGTCGATTGAGGGACAAAGTGGGAGTTTACCTTTTTCTGTAACTGCATTGCTAGATAGTGTTTGGAAGGAATAGGGGTAAAGGATTTTAATGATTAACCAAGTAAAACAAGACTAACAAACTACACATCTTTTTTATTGTCGTGACAACATTAAAATCACTATCGAGAGCGAAAAAATAATAAAGATTCTCAACGTAATAAAATACGTTTATACGTTTATAAGTTGCTGAAATGCACTTTATATATACAGTAACTTATATAATATACGTAATTTGAATAAAACATGTAAACTAATCTCTTAGAATTACCTACAAGAGAGGTAAATTTGCATGAAAAACTGAATACAGAGTTTTTGAAATAAATAACCTAAATATATCTTGAATTTGGTAAAACAAGGCGTTCAACGTTCTTCAATACTTCAACGTTTTGAATTGAAACTTATTTTAAAAAGCAAAGTTTTTTGATCGTGTATCTAAATTAACATAAAATAGAGCAGGGCATCTAATTTTTTATTTTTTAGTATTATTTGGTGGTAAAAATGTTATATTAGTGTGCGGTGCAATAGTTAACTTATTGTAACTTACAGAACACTTCGTAACACAAGCGCCTTCCTGGTCGAGATAACATAGAAATATTTTTTATTATACTACTATACAAAAAAAGAGTTACAACAAAATATAAAATTTATGTACAAAGAATGGAGATTAAAACATATCGTTTTCTATTGTTATTACTTTCTACAGGTTTTTTCAACATATAAAGAAAAGTGTTTGAAACATAAATTAAAATTTGACACTTTATCTATTACTCTTTGTTAATTGTAATGTGGAACCTACAGTTTTCATTGTGTATATGTGTGTGTGTGTGTGTGTGTTGCGGAAAACCAAATTGGTTAGCTGGAATCGGATAATAATCTATTAAAGTATAGTACCACGTAATAAAAAGTTAATGTTTTATAAATTCTGCAATCAGCTGTTTACCGAAATAAATCCATACGTGGAAAGTATGGAAGCTAAGATGAAAATTCTTCAACTGAAAAAACAAGACTAATAAACCTTTTTTTAATGTCGTGCTAAAATCGTAATCATTTTCGGAAGAGAAACAGTCATCCATCTGAAGCTGTAAAAACACCAGGTTGATAAACGTTTTAAAGTTATTTTACAGAAGAATTTCCGGGTTGTAAAGTAATTTTAACGCCTAATCACCTTGTATTTGATTACCTTGTAAATGAGCATTGGACCATCCACCATAATGGTTAAAAGTTGACTAGATAATCGAAAAGATATTTTTTTTTTATCTTGAATTTTTGGTTAATAGCTATTACACCTAGAGTGTTACTCTTTAAACATTATAACTAATATTATAATATTTTAGGTGGTATGACAGGCAGTGAATTAAAAAGTAATACAAAACTAAATTAATTGTTTTTATTGGTAGTTGTACTTAGAATAATTATATTACTATTACATGTGTAAAAATTAGAAAAATGTTCCCCTATTACGTTTTTTAAAAGTAAGCGATATTTTTCTGTGTTTTCACTTCTTTTTCATTAGTAAATTAATAAATAATAGCTTCTATTTCGTCGACGTTACCTCTCGTTCGTCGGCATAAGTAGGCTATTCGATTTGATCCATTTCTTTGTCTTAATCTTAACTCTCTAAGCGTTGGTAATAATCATGTTTGTACAAGAGAAAGTTGGCCAGCCTTTGCTGAGCCGGTTTATTTCTTTATATTCCGAATACAGAGAGTTTGCAATAATTGCAAAGTTGTCTACAAAAGTCGACGATCTCAAAAATTGTGTAGAATGTACGTATAATGACTGTACCTACCACTCTATCTAACTATTTACACACTCACATTCAGATGTGATTTTCTCCAGTAGTTTAATGAAGAAGAAGGAGTGAGAGTTCATTCACGAATTCGGTTTAATTTTCTAAAGTTTCAATGTATGAATCTTGGTGAAAGCCAAGTCGTTATAGATTTATTTAATCACTTCTGCATTAGTTTATGACCATCCGAACTTTAATTTTGTAAATTTGTAAATACTTATTGAGACAGAACGTTTTCGATCGTAAAAGAGTTTTCACAGAGTTTTTACAAATTTACAAAATTAAAGTTCGGATAGTCATAAACTAATGTAAAAGTGACTAATTAAGTGTCACCGAACGTAATGGCCTACACAGTTTAAGTCATTATAGATATTTGCAGGTACTGTATTTTAAATCACGCTATTTAGACAAGAAGCCGGACTGATTGGAAGATGTTTACGTGTAATAATTGCATTTCTACTTTTGACCAGGACTTTAAAAGCATGCGCTTGGTATTCACAAGACATAGCATCGCATTTAATCGCCTTGTATGAACAGAATTTAACCGCCTTCATCGATCCAATAATATAATTTCTGGTTCAAATGCTTTGTGTAATTTTGTTAAGTAAATTACCTACCTAATTCCGTTAAGATTGGTTTCAGCTATTGGTAAATGCGGTATGTAAGCGAATTGTTGTTGTGTGATTTACTAATCTGTAAATACTTAATTTAATGACTTGGTGTTTATAGAAACGCAAGGATTCCGCGCAACATGAATAAAATCTGCTTTTTCAAGGAGACCACTACGTCCCCGTGAATTCTAATTGGCTGCAGATAACTTAGAAAGTGGCTTAATAGTTTAATGGCAAACGAAATAATCAAATAGTTTAATCGGGAAGAATATTGAAGAAATATGGAGGATGAAGATGAAAAAATATGAAAATGTTTGTCATCAATAGGCAATAGACTAAAACAAAGAAATATGGCAGCAACTCTAAAAAGTAGATAATAAACAATTATAAACCTTTGTTACAAATAATTATACAACCATAACTACACATATCGGTAACACAGTGAGCATCATCGAAAGGTTACAAATATAATAATGATATTTGTAACTAAAGTTTATAATTGATTATTAATTATAATTACGCTACTGTCATCTGTATTGCTTTTAGAACAATTAATTTTTTTAAATATATTTCGAAAGTCGGAATATTTTTCTATATTTGAAACCTCTTGTTCTTTTAGTAATAAAGTAAAGGTTGGCAACAACTAACCGATTTAAAATTTATAACTAAGAAAGTAGTTGTAATTATTTTTAAAAAGTATTCAGAAACCCGTTTGTATTATTTTTCTAAATTATTTCTTTGAATAAATTAAACGAAGAGCTAGAACTACAAACAGGTAATCAAAATAAGAATTCACTAAATAATTACAGTTTATATTTTACCTTTAATCATGTTTATGACCGATCATTTAAACAGTAATGTATTTTATACGACACACTAGTTAAGCTGTTATTACTGCACCATGTTGTATCATCAAGAACATAATTAAAACAACATTTTATGCTATGGCTTCAAAGTAGTTACAATTAGCAGAGAGAACAAAATTATATCCTAACCAACATGTTTATATAACGTGATTTGATAATGGGGAGAACACACGTTATGTTGGCTTTCAACAAAGCGGAAAATTTTGCGGCACGGTGAGTTTGAGTAATTTTGCCTCATTGAAGATACGATAAATTATTGTTTTAGGAGTAGAAATTATGTATTAGTGTTAAGTGAGAAAATGTTTATGTTTTTGCTTAGTTGAATACGAAGAGTATGTTTTTATATTACATAAAATTAATTTAAATATTGGAAAAACATCTAGACGGTTAAACACAACTTAATTGAATAAACGTAGATTTTGCTATGCGTAGCTATGATGATTTTATTAAATTACTTGTCAGTGTTTACATATCACCAGTTGCAAATCAGCTCATTTTATGTTTAACAATTAGGCTTAGAGCAAAATTGATCTCACAATAAATTTAAAACTCGTCCCTTAATACAAAAAGGCCTAACGTTGAAGACTAAAATGAACTGGAAATCTCACGTGAAGAAGAAAAGATAAACTGAAAATCCGGTGCAGAAGGTAGCATTGCTCATAGGTCGGTATTCTGAGTGAAACCCCTACATTAAGTTGCTGGTGTACAAGCAAGTGCTGAAACCATAGGCCTACTGGTTGGCACTAAGAGCAGCTATCTGCAAGTTATCGAACACTTCCAAAAAAAAAGGTTTTAAAAGCCATCGTGAGGCTCCATGGTACGTCCGAAACTTTGTCATACAAAGAGACCTCAAGGTGAAGATCGTGAGAGAGGAGGCCGCCGCAGCTGCAGTGAATCACTTCGAGCGACCCCAGCAACACAAGAGCGGCACCCTACAGTTCTCAGGGTGCCGGTGCGCCGACTTAAGTGCACCAAGCCTTTGAACCTGGTTCCAAAGTAGCATTAACTGCACATTATCAACAGTATTAGAATATTAAGTCAGTATCGTAGATGGAAAGACACAGGTCTTTTTCAAGCCCCCTCAGAAAGCTACCTCCTAGATAGGACTCATCTTAGTTGCAGAAACAAAATAAATAAATAACAGAAGTAAAATCTTTACATATTGGGTAAAGATTTGTGAAAAAAATTTTATGTTTATTAATTTGACAAAATTGTTATAAAATGTTTATTTTAAAAGAAAATAAAAGCTTTTTTGGAACAGTCTATCAGTCGTCAAGGCCTTCATTGTACTCTATAATTTTTTGATTATGAATGAACAAGACTCTAAACCTGTTTCGTTACGTAATTTGCTGCTTCTATTTTAAAATCTAATAACAACATTGTGGGCATTATTATAAAATACGAAGAAAAAACCATTTAGTGTGTAAAACCAGTTTTTAATTATAGAAGAAACTCTAGTAGCTTATATCTTCATTACGTAACGAATCCGTCTAAAGATTTTTTCATGTAGGGATAGATGATAATGAACAAAACTAAATATTTGCCTGCATCATTAACCAAATAGATACATTCCACTTTTTTTGTTGTTAGTTTCCTCTCTTGTGATTTCAATTCAAATACGTCGCAATAGGAAGAAATGTACAGTTTTCGCAGTTACACGACTCTAAATAATTATAATTAAACCTAAGCAAATGTAAAAAGTGGAAAAATTATCACGATAACCCCTTAAAGCCTAGACGTATTTTAGAGCTAGTACTTTAGGTAGTCACAAGTATGAAACAATGATAAAACAAGTAATATAAACAAAAATTATTCAATTCCTGCTTAGGTCAACAGAGAAAATTTTATTTGAGTTACTTTTTATTAAATAATTACAATTAATATAAATATGTATATACATATGACAGAATCCCAATATTACGTTCCATTATAGAATGCGGAATCAATTGATTAAATTGAATTTTTTGTTAACAAAAGTGTTGTAAGTTTGTAGTAGTGTCACTGATAAGGATGTTGACATAATTAATTGAAACGCCTATGACAAGAAAGGATATTCTTTTGTGAGTTAGTGGGCAGATATTTATTTATTTATAACCCCTGCTCAGAAGCCTGCTCAGAAGCCAGCTCAGTTATTACTTGTAAATTATAGGTATCTTTACAAGTTCAATGTGTATTTACTGTTATTAAATAAGTAGAGTTATATTTTCTGTGTGACGATGAAGCAACATTTAATATTTTCGAATCATTTACTGTAATCAAAAGATTACTGGATTAATATACAAATATATACTTGGTTTCTATTTATTAGGATCCGTTTTGATGAAAAAAAATTTTTTCCGTTTTAATATTTTCAAATGTGTTTATATTATTATTATTTTCAATCTCAATAAAAGTTAGAAATATGAAAACTTAATAAACACTTTACTATAGTTTTTAATTTCCGAGAAATGCAACAAAATGTTTATACCTAGGAATTTAATTAAAAACTTTAAATAGCTACTTTATCCCTAAATATAAACACTTATCTATCTTTATAGTTCTAACTCTGAGAGATGCCACAATATTGCATTTCTTTTTAATGCCAGGAAATTAATTCATTTCCTAGCGTTTCCTCGCATTATTAAATTGCTAAGAAACCTACTTCGCTTGAGCATAAGACCCATTGCCTTGTCAGTATTCCATGCGATGCGGTTACTTCTAAACGAGACAGTTACCTGCAGTTAATGGATTCAAATAATTTTCTTTGAAAGTAGTTCAACTCGGCATGAAAGGTTGCATAACTACAAGTGCCATGTGTGTCCAGTTGCCAAATCGGATAGTTCCGAGTAATATTTGCAAACAATGAAATTATAAATAATTTCTTGTTATCGTTTAAAACATACATTCCTTTTTCTAGAAACAAATATGTATACCCTTTTTTAAATATGCAACGTTTTTAAAAAAAGGTTCTTCTGTTCCATCAGAATTATTAAAGAAATGTATCCTATTTTCAAATTGGGCAGTAGTTAATTTCTAGCTGAAATTTACGTTTTGAAAAACTGTATATTTTAAAAGTACTAAAGTCTATATAATGTAGCTAGAGTTTATAAAGACGTGGGCCAAAATAATGTTAATCTTACATTGTAAATGTATGAAATTATTTATATATTTGTTTATTCTTTTTTATAAATGATATAAAAAACCCTTTACAAATTAGTTTTATTAGATTTTTTAATTACATAGATTTATTTTTTACAGGGATCAGAAAGGTCTGTGTATGTGTGAGTGAGTGAGAGAGAATGTGAGAGAGACACAGAGAAAGAAAAAGACAAACAGAATAAATTTGTGTGCACACAAATATTTATTTGCACACTTCTAAAATACTATTGATGTGTGTGTGTGTGTGTGTGTGTGTGTGTGTGTGTGTGTGTGTGTGTGTGTGTGTGTGTGTGTGTGTGTGTGTGTATGTGTGTGTGTGTGTGTGTGTGTGTGTGTGTGTGTGTGTGTGTGTGTGTGTGTGTGTGTGTGTGTGTGTGTGTGTGTGTGTGTGTGTGTGTGTGTGTGTGTGTGTGTGTGTGTGTGTGTGTTGTGTGTGTGTGTGTGTGTGTGTGTGTATTTGTTTGTTTCTTTGTACTTGAGAGAGAGTGACGAAAGTCCACTATGAGAATGGGTTTTTGTACCTACTTCTTCTTTGGTAGACTTCTGAAATCGTGAATGTGTGTGTGTGTGTGTGTGTGTGTGTGTGTGTGTGTGTGTGTGTGTATGTGTGTGTGAGTGACTGCTATTATGCCCTACATAAGGAATCATTTCTAATAGTTACTTATAATCGTTTACCTTCTAACAAACTCCAAGTGTTAATAATTTTTAATTTGCCAAACCCAAAATACTTTTAGTCTAATACACTACCATATTGATATTAAATACTCATATTCATCACATGTTTCATTTTAGTTCAAATTAAATGTTATACTAAACAATAGTAAAAACAACTATTTTTAACCATACAATATTAAATATAAGCAATAATAGACTAATAAATTTATTTTAAGAATACAATTTTGATAAAAAAAATAATATTTTACAAAGTAAAAGCTTTTTTAACGAATGTTTTTATCACAAATTGTTCCTGGCCAATCAGTAAGCTCAAAGCAGGCGTACCACAAATAGGATGAACTCTGAATGATAACGCCAAAAACTCGTGAACTCTTGCTACTGAGTACATCATTAGTAAATGAATAGTTTTAAAGTAGTAAGATCAAAAAATTAATATTGTTGTTAGTTACAATATTTATGTGTGGGGTCAAAGGTCATATTTTAATGTATACCAGTGTCATGGAAATCTTTACCCAAATAGTAAGATAAATATTCCCAACTTATTTACCTTACCTTTTCTATATGCTTACACGTTAGCCATTATGAATCGCAGACCAATAATCCAGAGAATGCAACTCTCTTTTCTGCTACCGCGAGATCTATTTAGATAAGTGATATTGACCACATAATGAAACAAATCTTTTTCTGTTCGTTTAATATTCTAATCTTACTTCACATACATTTCCCTAACCATCCTTCTCCCTCCAGGACACGTAACAGGTAAACGAGCTCTTTATGATCCTGTGGGAGAGTACGTTTGCTCATGTTTGCGGCCTATATAATCCCATTTTTTATTCTGGAACAAAGAGCTTCATATTATCAGCTAATATTATCACCATTCCCTTAAATTTATATTATTTAAATATATTATATAAGTCAACGTATTATTTTGATAGCTAATATAATTTGAAAGTGAGTTTAAGCTTTGTCATAAAGCAAAATTCAAAGCGACAAAAAACTGTCACATAGAAAGTTAGTGTCCTTGTAAAGGTTATAGCTGTTTTTGCTTAAAATTAGGGATTTTTGTTACATTTTAATTTAATCAGTTATTAATTTGATCGCATAAGTGGGAGAATTCTATCATTTCCGGGAATAACAATTCTTAGCAATTATTCGATCTGCCTTTTATTCAAAAAAAAGATATAAACCTAATCAAAAAATCAAATGAAGACTTTTCTGTCATTCGTCTCACACTTTCCTAGGACAAATGAACGTACTTCTTTTCTCCTTTCTTTGAAAACGTTTCCTAATATTTTCTGTAGCTTTACGTAATTTGCTGAAGAAGAATCTTTATTCATGATAAAAACGATAAAATTGTTTTAAATATATATATATATTCCGAATTTATATATCTTATTATTTTTAGAACTGCAAAACACTGTGTTATTTCATAACAATATATATAAAGAACAAAAGTCTAAATACAAATACTAGAATTATAATTGAATTTACAATTCAAAGCTTTTCGTTGGCTAACAGTACCAACATCATCAGGAATAATAAACAATTAAAATTAACATATCCTGTTTATTAAATTTAATTAATTAATTAAATTTTAATTGTTTAATATTCCTGATGATGTTGGTACGGTTAGCCAACGAAAAGCTTTGAATTGTAAATTCAATTATAATTCTTGTATTTGTATTTAGACTTTTGTTCTTTATTAATACACAAGAAAACATACTGCGATATTTATATATATATTCTGAATTTATATATTTTAATATTTTTAGAACTGCAAAACACTGTGTTATTTCATAACAAACGTTGATAACAATCCTACAGTATAAGATGTGTAATGGTGTTACTATAAGGAGTATTTTGTTGACAATAACATAGAAAGTGACAGTAGTATTATGAAACTATTTCCTCAATTATTTTTAGAAACGATTTCCTCAAGTGTCGGTATTTCTGTACATCTAGGCGCAATTAGGTAAACCGTTATAAACACGTAGCTTCCTGAAAGAAAACTACGATATCCCATTTGCACTCAGTAATGGATTTTAAATTACAAGTTTTATTTCACTTTGGTTATTTTTCTGTATATTATATTACATATGCCCTCATTTTTATAAATCAACTAGATTTATTGTAGCTTGATAAAAATAAAGTACCAGAGCTACAGAAATATTATAAAAGCTCCACCAAACTTTTTACTTTACATTTAGTTTCGTATTACATGAAAAGTTTTGTGTTATAATTAATGGAAAATACTTTCTTAATAGCAATGCACTACTTTTTTGTATTTTCCATCTAGAAGGCGGAGATAGGAATATTAGGAAAATAAACTACTTTAAAGTAGGTTCTTCTTGAGAACAGGTTGTAGGGGTAAAATTAATTGTGAGGGTTATTGTAAGAAATGTAAAGTGTTATAGATATATTTAATGTCCTCAAGCGTATACTTACTATTTCTTAATTAAATAACTAGAAATATCTGCTTTCTATCTATAAAATTATTTGCTAAAGATAAATAGGTAAAACTATTGGTTAAAGTTATGGTAATGTTAAAGTTAAACCTATGGTTTAAACGAATTGTGTTGCAATTTAATATCTCGACACATAACGATGAAAGCGAGCATGAAATTGAAACATAATCATTTACAACGAACAAGTACGGCAAAAAATAATGGTGGTGTGGAACTTCTGACAAAAGTGTATCATAAAATAATATTTATTAAAAAGAACCTAGTAAGTTACGTTACTTAATAAATTTAGCTTAAATCAATAACAATTAAAAATATAAGATAACTATATTTAACGTATTAGGATATCAAATTATTTACCTTACTGCTAATGCACAATACATAAATGATATTACACGTTATGAGTGACAAAACAGCTGTTGCATATAATTAATTAGTTATAATTAATTAATTATGTGTCGTTGTCATAATTTATTCAAATGTACGACATTTCTGTGTATTTGAAAGTATGAAATATAGAAAATTGTATTTGCAATGATTGCCTCGAATAACGTCAAAGTGAAAACGGAAGTAACTGTTAGCCTTAACCTACCCCTATGTTTAGGTTTCGGAACTAGGTTTTAGAATTCGGTAATGAAACCAAGAGAGAGAAACAGAGAGCATTGCTTTAGTATTGCAGCTATGTGGACCTTGATAGATAGCTAACTTTAACCTAACCCCTATCCTCTGACTATCTAAGAAATGAAGAATTTGTTACGCATTCTCGTTAGAATCCATTACACGTCACATTCTGGGGAAATATTCTCACACAAAGCATTTTTTCAATGCTATACCCACAGAAAATATTTCTTCCCTTTAAAATAAAATAAAATTTTGATGGTAAAAAAAGTGTCCTATTGTCTTTATGGCCAACTTCAATATTTAGTACGTATGGATATATTGTAGAACGCCCATAGACAACAAGGACCTAATTTAAGGTTAGGGAAAACCAAATAACATTATGTATCATTACTTTACAATACGTAACGAATTATTTAACTTATATTAAGACTACGATTTTGCTTAAGACTTGTGTTTACTTTGTAGTCAATATATAGTATGCGTGGAGCCACCGACTCACGTTTTAATACTAAATGTTTATTACTTAACTAGCAACAATAAATTGTAAGCATTTAGTAGTATACTACCTCTATTTTAGAGTGTTACAAACCTGCAAGAAAATTAAACAATAAAAAAAAATAACTATTATAATAATTTCAGTCAAATACTATTTTTGGAATATTAATCCCTTTAAAATTCTAATGAAAGGGGAAACGCAATTTTTAAATTCATTTCTTTCTTGCCTATAAAATACATTTGTTTAAAAGATGTCCCAAAAAATTGATATCTCTAATTCAAAATAAAGTTCAAGCGCTTTTGGCTCTAAACGGTGTATGTTTGCTATTCGTGATTGGCAGGATGAAAGTTTCAAAGACCAAAAGTTTCAGTGCACCATAAGATATAGCCTGTCAATAAGTTTAAAAATTTCAGCCCAAGATAATCCAAGTGTATTTCATTTTTAAACTGACACAATCACTTATAGAAATGTTTCGTCACCAGAATGTACTCCAGAATTTTTTTATCGTCTTCAAAGCGATTTAATTAACCGACACACTCTATTAAGCAAATTATTGTCTAGAAAAGTGAAAGGTAGCCTTGATTCCAATGCATTATTTATAAGACTGTGGCCTAACCTGTAGGTTGTTGAGTACGCTGATTGTTCGATTGTTTTGTTTAATTGCACTCAACTACTTATCCGAAACTAAAAACCACTGTTACAACCTTATTTACCTTTTCTCAGCCTCATTTAATCTTACTTAAGTAATGTTGAATGATGATTAAAGGATTATTGTAATTCTAATTAAATCTATTAAGAAATTACTATTTAACCGATGTTGGAATTCAAAACATTGTCTAGGTAATCTACTATTTATTACCGTTTATTGTTATTTATACACAAGCAAAACAAACTCAATCAACACAGGATTTAAAGTACATTTAGGTGTTTCAAAAGTTTATTTAAAATAATATGAATAAATCAATGTCATTAAGGTGTGATAAACCACTATTTTATAAACCGTAAGTTTGTATAAAACTCTTGTCATCAATTAATGGAAAGGGGAGATAAAATCTTTTGAACAGCCTAGTTCTAGTATTATGTTGACGTGAAAAATGCCTAGCCTTTCTTATTAACTAACTCTTTAGTCCAGTCTTTGTAATAACTCTGTCTTTGTAATTATTCCAGTCTTTGTAATAACTTTGTAAAAATTAAAGAATAAAGTTTAACTCGAATATGGATTTTGCTTTTCTGTACTGAAAATGACAGCTTGAACTCTTCAAAGAATTCTTATTATGGCAGGAGTTATCAAACAGTAGGCGTATAAGGTTTTCAGGAGGGCGAAGATAATTACAATGGAATTGCCTACAAACTAGAACTGGGCAACCTCAATTTGCTATTCCAGGGAGTAGACATTTTTTCACATTTATTATGAAAACTTCTTAATACTGTATATATATATATATATATATATATATATATATATATATATCAACAAAAAACAGCACTTACTACTTATTATAATTGTGTAATGATGTGGAAGGAACGAATCAAAACCGACACTGTAGAATTACACCTTTGTCAGTTGTAGGAGTGATTATATTTATATAATAAATAAATATTTATATTAAAAGTTCAATAAAACTATCTGATGTTTAATTAGCCTAACCATCTTTCTTTTCATTTAATTGCTTACCAAATATAGAAAGGAAGAAGCGTGACCTCATCAAAGTATTAAAAAGGAAGGCACAAAGCCTGGACGGTTGAAAACTTTATAATTAAGGGATTAATTCGAGGTGATTGTATATCACTTGCTGTGTTTAGTATATTTGTAAATATTGTTAACAATTCTGAAATATATGAAACTATTAGGGAGTATCATAACCCAAAAAAGATAAAAATGAGCGATAATAAAATTTCAAATTCAAACTACCCAACCCTGTAAACTCCTGGAAGCCCTTAACCTATTATTATGGACGAAAAAGGCCAAGATAGAAAAAAGCAAATTCTCAGTTTACAATATGAGGCCAATTATAAAAAAATGTGCTAACCTTTGACAGTGAAGTTGGACAACAACGGGAAAAATTAAGTTTTGCTAAGAGAGAGGGGTTAAGAAGATCAGCTGGAGCTTCATAGCTAGTCAAAACTAAAGCAATAGTTATTTTAGAATAATAATTGAAACATAAAAGACTGTCATAGAGGATGAAAAAAAGAAGATCCAAGAATAAATGTGTTGAATCTATGAGAAACCAACTTATTGAAGAGGAATAGAGCTATATTCAAAAAATGTAACCGGAAATAGCAAAGTAAGCTCTGTGGCGAAAATTGAAATTTTATGACGGATTCTGATATAAACTATATAAACACCTAATATAAACATAACATAAATAACAGTAGTTATGAACTTGTGATAAATTGTATCGTATTGAAACTATATTTTAAAAAGTAAAGTAAATTAAATTATAGTCTAAGCAAAGATCTACTTTAATGATAATCTGATCTGATTATTTAAATTTTTAAACTGACCAATCATCCTAAACACATTAAAATTACTTTTTTTCTTTAGTAATGCATTATGATTTTATGATATAAGTTACTATAAATATTTTACTCGATATGAATTTTAATGTATTTTTGTTTTTGTTTTATGTCTTCTATTTTTAAATACGTTTTCTTCGCCCAATACATATTTCGTTTCGATTTTCTCTTTCAAATAACTGTCGGTACTGTATTCTTTTAGTTCCACTGCTCATTAATTTTAAAGCTTTCCTTAGAGCAGTTGTAAGATTCTTCACAGTTATTTTTATCGAAATTTCAAACTGTATGAATTTAATGTATATATAACACCTTCTGTGTTCGAATATGTGCATTTAATATAAGAAGCTCATATCAACAAAAATAACTATAACATGGATTAATCAACTATATTTGGAATTTGATAATAAGACGCACACGATGTTTTTCCTTTAATGAAATATTTAAAGTCTTAATGGATTTTTTATTTATTATCTTAATCTAAAATAACTTGTGAGAAAAAAGATATAATTTATTTGCGAGTAATCTTATAAAAGCATATTAACATTATTCTCACAACAGGTTATAATTTGTATACCTGTTAGTTTCAGCAACGTTGCCTTTCTCAGTATAAATCATTCGCTAAATGATTCAGTAAGCGGATTAGTTACACTGAGGAAGACATTTTTTAGTACTATCGAAACTTGTAAGTATACAAATTATATCCTGTTGTGACTAGTGAGTTTTGTGGGTTTGTATAATGTAACTTATAAATAGGATAAGATACTGCTTGATCTAATCATCTTGCATTTATTGATTAAATATAATTAATAAAAATACTTTAATAAGTGAATACACAGGGCTTACTTGCTGACGTGTTTCGAAACACTACGCAACAGATAAAAAAATATAATAAATTACCACACACATTTTGAGGCCAACAACCTCTTCCATGACATAGCGCATAACCAAAATAACCCACCCCGATACCCGACAACCTTTGTAGCTAACGAGTATGCCGCCAGTACAGGCTTTGCTTGGTAAAAGGAATGATTGTTTCGAAACGCGTCAGCAAGTAAGCCTTATGTATTTAGTTAAGTATTTTTTATTTATAGGTTAAAATGGTTTTTATTGTTTTTTACATTAGCAGTTGTTAGTTTAATAGACATTTTTCACAATCCCATTTACATAAAATATTTTTAATTCCTTGAACATGTGTTAAAAAAACGTTCTATTTTTAAAATCTTATGGATTACTGAGATATAAATCCTAATCTTTGACATATGTCGCGGCAAACATTTGCACATGTGAAACCTGGAGGGCAGAGTTACCGCTACATTAATCTGAAGTGAAAGGTTAGGTCGAACGCGCATTCCCGCGCTAACCAATCTTACTTTTATACCTCCCGGGTAATATTTTTAATTGACTTATTCCGTCCTTTCATTATGTAACCAATTTGTATTGACAGTAAAACTTTACGTTCAGTTGTATCTGCTTGTGATATTGCAAAATCAATTCCAAATGTTTTTGGAAAGGTTTTGAAATAAATATATACTGGTGACTGTAAACTTATACTGGATAGTATAAATATTAAAAACTTATTATAGGTTGTTGCTCAACTTTTAGGTGAGCATATAAAATTTTTGTGCATAAAAATTAGTCTAATATGGAGTATACCCTAACCTTTTAAAATTTTGCAACAAATATGAAAAATGACATAAATATTACAATGGGACAATTACCATAGAGAGTACAGTTTAAAAAATAGGCTATATCAACAACAGAACCTCTTAACTAGTATTGTAAAAACAGGTGTTGTTTTTCACTTATATTTCTAATTTTTTCAGAGATATATACAGAACCAAATTACAAAAATTAAAAGAAACAAGATTTCATTAATTTATTTTTAAAAAGTTTCAAAATATGTATTCTATTTAATTTAGAGTAAATAGGCTAAAGTGTAGTAATGGTTTTAAACTTTAGAATATTTATGTATAATTCAATCCTCTTGCGGTGGTACAACAGTAATCCTAATATTTTATTATAAATTAGATACTCGGAGTACACTCTCTATATAGTTTGGTAGTTTTTTTATACATATCTCCAGTTTTAGGGAGATGAAAACATTCAACTCTCCAGTGTAATATATTTTAAATCACCTATTTATATAACAACATTTAAATGTATTAAATTTTCCAAGTAAAAGAATGGGATTAAAAATTTCATTTCATTACAGCTTCACTATAATCCACGACCCAAAAACACCAAAAGTTACTAACTGAAAAGATCTGTAACACATTCCATCCTCTGTTTATACATTAGAGCTTTTTAATGTTTGAAACTTGGTCGTTTATTTTCTTAAAGTATAATGATTGTACATAATTTAATTAAATAAAGATTTCAAAATCAATAAGCGAGACTCAAGTGAAGTGACTTTTTAAACATGTTGAATTCCTATACAAATTTCATTCTTAACTATAAATTCTCATATCGAAATAAGTATTAAAATCCATGTTTGCCATATAAACACCAAAATTATTTATTTTTTAAAAAATATATACAAAGTAAATCGGTTAACAATCATACGTTTAACTGAGCTAAAAAATAGTTCTACACAACAAAGACGTAACTTTTATAGTGCATATAATTTTCTAATTTATTTTAGCTTCAAGAGTGATCAATTAGTATAACTACTATCACCTGGGAAAGGGCAGTGAATATAGGACGGATTGGAGGAACATAACAGCCTTTGGTAGAGGATATAGGGGTGGCCATGGCCTCAGGTGTGCAGGAACTTGTATTTGAAGTAGACCGGAGAGTACTCTTTGGTCTAGTAATTTGGTGTTTTCCAATTAAACCTGCTTGTAAAATAGATAAGAAGATATATTGAATTAGGTTATAAGTAAAGGGCATAATTAGAAAGTGATTATACCCTGGTACTAGAAATAGAGGAATATTATTATTAGGGATGGGCCAATACCTATAATTTTTCTTTCTAAAATATCTCTTTCGATTCTCGATTCTTAAGTCAATTCTCTATTCTTTTAGGTTATAATGGCTACATAATAATGAATCTAGTTAACATCTTGTTCATATGGAGGAGTCTTTTAAAAGTTTATTTAATGTCATTGGCTACACTAAACGTTCAACCTTGGTTTGTGAATGGAAATTTCTGAAAGTATGACAAACATATCGTATAAAAGTAATGATATATTTAAAATTACAAATGTGAACTTCAGTACACAATCACAATACAACTTCAGTAGTACGCATTTCATTTAGTATAACTGGAGAAATTGAAACTAAGATTTTTCTTGGTTTTGTTTTGAGATCAATAAAGAGGTTGTGATCCGAGACTTGAAGAGAGAGACAGAGAGAGAGAGTAAGAGTGAAACACCAGAGCGAGACGAGCAATGACAAATGGACCGGAATTGTTCCGATCGTCTTTGTGCTGCGTCATATGTTGTAACAATATTTTCGTTATCTCAAATCTGCATATCCTTTAATCGTTTAATTCATTTAAAGGAAAGAGTACTTAAATAAGACAAGGTTAATAAACAAATTACACCGCCACTATTTTTACGGTTAACAAACAAGAATAGGAATCGCCACTTTAATCAATGGAGAATTGAGTATCGGCGATTACTCGGTACAATTAGAATTGACAATTCCTGTAATCAAGAATCTGAAACGGCCCATATCTAATTATTGTATTACGTGGGCTGGTTAGCTTAAATGCAATATACCTGCTCTCAGCCTGTCTAAAGAAAGGTCATACTACCCACTAACACGTTTATTCCATTTAATTAAACTGAGTATATAATAATAAAACATTACTTGCATAAAGATTTGTTATGGAATAAATACAAGCAATGCCAAATAAAAACAGTATTTATAAATTCATATAGCCTACTGTGTATCTGTATATATATATATATATATATATTATATATATATATATATATATATATATATATATATACTTATAATAATAAAACATTTTTTAGGATTTCAAATACATTCAATTTATGTTCAATAAAAACTCGGTTGATGTGTGAGTCAAAGAAACCTGATTTATTAAACATTTGCCAACATTTCGACGACAAAATGTCGTCCTCATTCAGACTTACAAGTGTAATAGACAGAATTAAATCTATGTCATAAATATTACAACAAAATTAATATATAATCAAAAATATTACAATGCACATTAAGGTTATTATTACTAATAAATTATCAAAACAACACAAATAAATTAAAATATTTAAAAACCCACAATAAGTTTTTATGTCATAGATGTTAATTCTGTCTGTTACACTTTAAGGCCTGAATGTGGAAGACAATTTAGTTCCCAAATTATTAATAAATCAGGTTTGTTTGACTCACGTATCAACCAAGTTTTTATTTAACAAACTTTTGTGAGTGTACAGCTCATCACATTCAATTTATGTTTCGATAAATGTTCAACGATAGTATAAAATTCAATATTGTACTATATTAAAAACGTTCGAAAGCGCAATATAACAGTCACTCATACCGGACGTGGGTAGCAAACCAGCAACAATCACAATATCTGCCCTATCACTCTGACCACGGAACAGCTGGAGGATTTGCGACCTCCTTACAAAGTGTCTATTCATGCAAGTAAGCCGGACACAATGCAAGAAACTGTGATTTCAGTCTCGAACCATCCAACGGTACTCTCTGATCCAGAAAAACTTTAACGATGGTAAACATGTCTTTAATGGTAAAGAACAAATAAACGTGGGTAAACATTTAAGGGGAGACAGAAAGGAATCGACTTGTGGAACGCAACTAGCCTGTACCTAATCTTTTCATTAGAAACCGATAAGTCAAACATCACAGTTACAACCTCTCATCGTTTATCAGTGTTTAGTGAAAAACCATTGTAATAATTTATTGGAACGTTCTTTTTTTAAATATTATTCTTCTTAATGTAAAACAGCCATCTTCTTCATTCATCAAGTATAAATGAAAACAATTTTATAAATAGACTATATACGGATCTTATAACCTGGTAAAAACTTTCTTTAGAATATTAATAAAAATATCGTACTTTTTTAAAGTATTTTGTTTTTATTCATATCGTAATACATATGGTATGTAAGCACTTACTTACTGGGGAAGTAACCCGTAAAATAACCACTTATTGGTAAGGTAAGATGTAAGGTAGGCACTAATTGGTAAGGAAGGGTGTAGATTATAGCCTAGGTTTTCATTCGTTAAATTTTCCAATAAGGGGCATATTTGACGCAAATATTTATTCTCACTCTCTTAACTTAACTCTAACTAATTTTCGATAATTTTCTGAGACCTCACTTTCCTAATTTAGGGAAGCATTAAAAGCCACTCCAAATTTAATAATCATCCAACATTAGAGTTTAAAACCTGGTACAGTAGAAAAAAATCAAATTTAAAAAAACAGCGCAATATGCTTCGACGCTTGGTCTGCATAAGGGGGTACACAGGAAGAATTTAAAATATTACTGCTGCATAGAATGTGGTATTATCTACAACCTTTAAATAAAACACTATTGGTTCAAATCAATACAGTCGAATAGATTTACCCTGATCAAGTGAATTAAATCGAATAGTGTATGGAGACAACTGAAAAGTGCATAGAGTAAAATAGGCATTACTTTCTGTTGCGTCAAATTGTCTGATTACGTGAACTATTTACTGTAATACATAAACTGAGTTCCGCGATACCTCATCCTACAAACGACAAGTGGAACACTCTCCATTGAAAGCTCAGGGCTCAGGCATCGTCTGCTCTGTAGTAGGGCATAAAATAAAAGGAATATAATCACAAAAATATGACCAGAGACATGCTTACAATCAAGATATTCCTGAATTATAAACCCGTTCCTAATATGAAATCCCTTAGTTACAGTTAGAATACAAAATTATGAGATTTTATCTTTGGATATTATTTTAATTTGCAAATTTATTACTATAAATAGCTACATACTAAAAATAAAGGATAAAAATAACAAAATATTGTCTACATAAAAGTATGAAATATTCGTTTTAATGTTACGAAAAACTTTCAATTATTTACTGAAATATTCCAAATGGAATTTTATTTTCAAAATATTTGCGTAACCATTATTAAGAGAAATTATGAATACAGTATTTTCTTTCAAATTATATCGTTTCAAAGACAGTTCAAAGTAAGTTATTGTACACAGGGAAAACTTTCCCAATGAAAATTATGAGAAAATTGTTTTTTATACAGAATTAATAGATTAAATAAGTTCAAATTAAAACAGTACTATTGAATAATGATGTGATATAAATAATAGTGGAAGAAACTTCCTCACAATGTCGAACAATAATTACAGGATTTCTTCATTTCGTTTCTCTTATTACTTTGCATAATTAGAAATATTTATGTAATTAAATGCAAGGCTGTGTTGTCAGAGAACAATTCTAATTATAGTTAAAGTGTTGAAGGTTGCAGTGGAAAGTCATGGTTAAATAATTGTTTTTACTTTCGACTCTGGATGATTAGTAGAGCTCGCAACTGCCAACACGAAACTACATTTGTATTTCATTTAATTAGATTTATGGCTGACTTTCTTCGGACTTCCTTAAAGAATTAATTCTGTTCTCTAACACACTTTGTTAGCAATCTTTGTTGGCTAGCCGGCATTATGGGGAAGAGTATACCGTCCGAAATACTAGAACTCTCCTTGAAAACGAAAGGACTCCGTTCCCCTTCCAAAAAAGGCTCAGCAAAATCCAAGTATGATTATTCTATATGTACTTCATGTATATATATATATATATATATATATATATATATATATATATATATATATATATAGAGAGAGAGAGAGAGAGAGAGAGAGAGAGAGAAAGAGAGAGAGAGAGAGAGAGAGAGAGAGAGAGGGAGAGTAGAAATAATAAATATTTATTTATTTATAAAAGTATTTCTAAATACAACTAAGTAATGTAGACCATTTAAGTCTGTAAAATTGCTCCAGAATACTAAATAAAATTATTTGTTTCATTTTCTTTGATAGTAACTAATTATTGACTAGTGTTGCTACCGACAATAATATAATATATGTATTAACCTACTTCCTATTGTTAGGTCACATTGCCAATATTTTATTTGCTTAGTAATACTATAAACTTACCAGTTTTCCAGAATTACATATTCCAAAAATAACTAATTTCTCAAACTGCAGCGCTTTTATTTGCGATATAAAGGGGAAGCTGGTGATATTTAAAGTAAAATTCGATTTGTAGAATCCAATACACAATTATTTTTTCATTATATATATATATATATATTTTTTTTTTTTTTTTTTTTTTTTTTAAGGGGCACTAGGTTGAAAGCCTACAAGTGCCGTGTACAGTAAAACTGAGTAAAGCAATCTTATATAATGTACTGCTTTATTTATTTTTAACTTCATATTCTATGTTATTCTATTGTTCTTGACGGCTAAGTAACATTTTACTGCATCTAGCGACACCTATTAGGTAAATATTAAACTAGCTAATAGCGTAGATTATTACTACTTTTACTTTTATTACAGACAACACTAGTTTCTACGTTCCTAATTATTTTCTATATTCATAATTTGCTTTACTTTTTTTACCAATAACAATTATTAAGTAGGTACTCTTAATCATCTCTAATCATACTCTAACCACCATATCCACATTTATGGCATATAAAGTATCAGTGCTATAAACAGATTTTGTAACCAAATCGTTTCTTTATTAAAGTAGTTGAAAGTTATTCATGAAGTTCTTTCGTTTCACACCTTCCTTCAACTAAACTTTAGAGAAACTGTGTGGGTTATTTATAGAAGTGAAATATTTCATAGAGGCCCGAGGCGAAACAACTGCTTCTCAAGGTCAGTAGATTGAAATATCCTCTCGCACATATCAATTGTGGATGAAGAATGCAACGCTTCATAGAGTACTTCAAAATTCAAATACAGAAGATAGTGTTTCCGGAATTAATAGAAAAAGCTCAATGAAGAAACATAAATTAAATCAAGAAATTTTAAAATACACAAATAAAGTTGCTTATCGCTATTACTAGAGGAGATTAAAAAAAAATAAATGTCTTATGTTATAATCAAATATATTTCGAATGAGAAATGTGCACGAGATAATAATATATTGACCTCTTATGTCGTATATTTCTCATTCTGTCCATTGGAGAGACCGAAGATATTTCCATTTAATACCCTTGATAAATATTTTTGTAAAATAATAATTGGCTACAAGGACTAAATAAGAAATTCAGAATAAAATTAAAAGCTTGCCCTTTTCATTCCAAAACTCCACAAAATGAAAACGTTTCTAAAACCCACAAAGAATTTAAAATTTATTTAAAATGTATTTATCTATTTGAAATATTTAACAAATAGATTTTTAACGATTCCAAATTGTATTTAATGATGACCAATAATTAACTAATGAAATTAAATATGTTTTGAAGATTATTTTATTTGAATTGATAGTTAAACCATAAAATGCTGTTACGTTACTCAATTTAACATTAACAGCGCACTTTCATTTTAAACTTGTGAGATGTTTTAATGACCATGCCAAAGGTTTGGCAACATTTAATAAAGTTTCAGTTTATTACTATGAATATTTATATTACCATTTACGTCATAAAGTTGTTTAACCTGTCAGTAATATCGCAGTACTACGTTAAAGTGATTAAAACTTTAATTACGAAAGACCACAAGTTTTATACAAGTATAATCTTTTAATAAAGTGAATTTACTGGTAAAATATAAAACACACAATATTAATTTATAAAGTGTTCCTAATATGAATAGGTTTAATAAACTTTTTCCCATTTTTTTTTTAAATTTTTAATATCAATTTTTGCTTCTTAAAATATTTGCATCTGACACAATTTTTATTCTTATTTTGTTTATGACTGTAAGATTGGTTCTTCAAACAATTCTATACAAAACTTTTATTTCTGTGCTTTGTTAAATTGATCCAAAAAATGTTGAAACAAATCAAGCATTTTCAAAACGTAGTTGATCAAGATTAATTTTCTTAAGTAAAGCCAATGATAACAAATAAATATCCTAAACCTGACCAAGTTACTACGAACAACAATAGGACGTGCGGCCTTGACACAATGTCCTCAGACAGCTGATGTACCGGTAGGATGAGTAAACAAAACCAGATTGATGTCAGTCACCTTATGTAACAGTTCTATTCTAAAACCTTTTACTCCGTAATATCTCTGTCTTGTTAGATGTGTGTGTGTGTGTGTGTGTGTGTGTGTGTGTGTGTGTGTGTGTGTGTGTGTGTGTGTGTGTGTGTGTGTGTGTGTGTGTGTGTGTGTGTGTGTGTGTGAGTGCGCGCGTGTGTGTGTGTGCATGTGGGTGGGTGTCTGTGTGTGCATTTTAGTTTTGTTTTTATCTCATATCACACTCACATGCGTTTACCTACCTACCTGCCGTCGATGGTTTACCATGAGTCACCTACTGGCCTTGGTCAACAAAACTAATTTTTTTTTAACGATTACATTTAGGGAATTTTTACTGATATTTTTAAATTACTCATGTTATTCCTTGAAAATGAGATATGATTGAATATGGCATAATTACATCGGTAGTTATTAAGTATTAATTTTAATTTATTAAATATAAAAAATCGATATTTATTGACTGTTATATTTAGTATTATCTTTCTGAGGGACCTTAATATGTCGTGTTTTGTCTACATTTCCGAAGAATAATACTGTTTGTAGAATCAAGAAATGTCAGTAAAAATTACATAAACGTTATAGCTTATTAAATAGTAGTTCTGTAGACCAAAACCTAGTAGGTAACCCATCGGTGGCAGGTGGGAAGACATTCCATTGAGTCTTGTCTATCGAGTCAGTATGAGTGAGTGTGTGAGGGTCACCTAATCTACTGCGGCGCATCCGAGTGAAAAAATGATTTTTATTACCATTATTGCGGCGCAATTTTGAGACTATCAACGTCTCAACACTGATTATAGAATTGCTAAACACACGCGTGCTCACATACACACACACACACACATAAGCGCACACTGTGTACCTATATATAGCACCTGTAGATATCAGTTATAATAATATTAATATTTTCTTTAGTAAACAATTATATTACTTCATTAATTATAGAATAGGAATTATTTGTAATGTATACAATAGGGAATGATTAATATTCAAAATTTAAGTATTTTTGTGTATTGACACAAAGACGGTTGCAATCTGATGGCTCTTTACCGCATTTTTCTTGAAAAGATTTTACTCTCACCTAAACGAGAGTTTATTTTTTGTTAATAACGTTTTGTATTATAAGAAGTAGAAAGAGAAATGTAATGTCTGCAAAAGGTAACTAAAGGAAGATTAAGGGGTTAACGTTTCGTTATTTCATGAAAGTCAAAACCATTTACTACCCCTAACCCTCCCCATGCCGTGTGCTCGTTAGGGACTATTTCAACTTCTCTTTTAGGTAGGTACGCGTCCTATCTTGACACAAATTGACTTTGCTTCTTACAAAAGACAATCTACGCATTCTTTAAAAGAAAACTTCTCTACGTGTCTTTACATTGTTTATTCATACTCTTGTGTAGAAAAGATAGTAACAATATTTTAAAAAATAAGAAATTCTCACGTTCACACTGTTACAGAGGAAAATTATAGAGCTTTTCAAATGTTTAGAATGTTTTTTTAGTAAGGGTTGATCTTTTTCATTTCATATTTTTAAACATTTACTATATACTAAAAATATTTCTTAACGAAAAATTCTCATTTTTTTTAAAGATTGAGGGCGCGTATATACCTTTCTTCAGCCCTGTTGAGAACAGGTCAACGTCAGGTACCTAACCCTCTGACCGAGTACCTTAATTTACTTAAATTTCAGTAACAGAGGATCATTTTTCTTAGGTGATTCCACCCTTTTTCCTTCAAAAGCTATGTGAAGTGTAAGTTCCTTTAATGGCCTCGAAGAGAGTTTATCTTCATCACTTATGTAACCTTTACACGTAACCTAATATCTCTCTTACATCTTGTACTTGTGAGTTTTTCCCCCCTACATTAAATCTAAATTCCTGAATCTTTCTTA
Source organism: Prosapia bicincta (assembly GCA_036971475.1). Lineage (NCBI taxonomy): Eukaryota > Metazoa > Arthropoda > Insecta > Hemiptera > Cercopidae > Prosapia > Prosapia bicincta. The sequence continues at coordinate 223,648,907 of JBAIZL010000004.1, forward strand.
TCCTATCGTTAGTTTAACAAGCGTATCACCATAAAAGTAACTTTTTAAAGTTGCAAATAGCTACGAAAACTGCAATTACAACTACGCAACATTGCTAAAGACAATAATTACCACATAAAATATATAGTAGTTAGTATTAATAATAATTCTACACCAACAAGACTGTCTCAGCCAACGCAAGCAACATAAATGGCAAAGTCTGGACATTAACGTAAGACATTCTACATGGCTAAAGTCAGGTGTTATCGCACAAGTCAAGCCACGCCTTGCGTCTAGTAGCCTACAGTACATTCACTGCCCTAATAATAGTGAGAGCGAGGTCGTACACTTTCAGTTATCCCTGGACCGGAAACGGAACTTGTACGCAAATATTAGAGAAAGTCATGTTTACTGGATGGCTGGTAATTGTAATACGTGCCCTCTTCTTATTTAAACATTTTTCGAATTATCATAATGGAATTGTGGTTCGTAATTAAAAAAGAATATGTAAATCAAAACATTTTTCTCCTATAAATTTTATTTACGAGGTTAATACATATATTACAAAAGACTGCTGTCACATTTTTTTTGTAATTTCTTCAAATTTCGTAATTCAGAAGTTCATTCTGGCGAAGTGTAAATATGCTAATTGTCCTTATAAGAAAAGTATGAAATACTAAAACGTGTAACGCATCTAGTTAAACTGACTCCTTCAGGAGGTTTGTAGCCATAATAGTTGATTTAACTCTGGAAGGAAAACTTCCTCAAAATACCTTCAAATGCTGTCTCGTACCCATCTTTAAGTAATAGTTGCTCGTTATTCTCTTATTCCGTTTCCAAAGATCTTGCCTTGAAGGATTAACTGGAGAATAAAATGTTTAATATTCTCATGCTATAACTGAAATATTATAATTTCTTACTTTTTATATTTTCAATTTAAAGGTGGTTTTCATGTTACGTGTTAATTGGATATCTGCTGCACCCAAAGATATCCTCAGCATGTGTCTATAAAACTGGTAAGACCACGCCCGTGATGTATGGCATACAGCTTGATAGGTTTACAAGTCCTTTCCCACTCGAGCGAACACAACATCTACATTGTTCTATTTGAAGTAAAGCGAATATATTACGAGAAATTACTAGAAACGGCAAATAGATATAAATGGTTTTTTAAGAGTAAAGATGGAGAAAGTAAAATCTTTAGTGATAGTGACGGGCACTAATAGTTTAGTGCATGTTAAGGTTTTATAGACTATTAGTGAGTTCAGTTGTTATTAGTAGACCTAATTAAAACAGTGTTAGTGTATGAACGTTATAGGTCTGTAAATAATAGTAGCCATAAAAATTTCAATTAATAAGTAGTTATATAGTCTAAATTGAGTTGGCCCAAGATTAGTAAAGTAATCCATATATTCATACCTCTTCTCTTGAGTTTTTTAAAAGATTCCATTCTTGTTAAGTAACATTTCCTAGATCGAAATGAACGACTGTCTATAAATTAAGGTCTGCCCCAGCATCCTGGGTTTATAATCGGTACTGGTTTCATAGAGCCAGACACGGCTTTAAGTCATAATGACAATTGCATTGTTTTGTATTTATAGTTTTCCAAATTGAATTATGTTAAAAGAGAAAGACGAGTAATATTTCGATTTTGTATTTAAGCCAAGGTATGTTCAAAAAGCCAAGTGATTACCAAGGAATGTTCTAAATTTAATTTTTTTTAAAGTAATCTGACAGAAACAAACCTCTAAATATACGCATGTAGCCAGTATATGGATTTGGATAGACAACCACACTGAAAGAGTCAAATCGTTAGATACAATTGTTTAATGTAAATATTAGTCCCGGTAAGTCTTTTAAAGTGTAAATAATAATTATTATGTAAACAAAAGTTTTTTTATTAACTAAATGCATTACAAAAAACCGGGGTGTTATACTAAATAAGGTTGGTTTACCGTAAATTTCCTGTAAAGAGTAATGTTTTTTTTGTAAGTTTATAAGTGTCCCTATCATTACCTCGTTTTGTGTTTTTATATAATAATACTACTACTACAGACTTTATAATTTTACAAGATTTCTTCTGTGCAAGTATCTGCTACACGTTTAAGCCAATCTGTGTTAAGATATTAAACTTCATCAAGTGCAAACTCTTATTTTTGCTGGAGTGAAAAAAGCAATTATTATTGTAGTTAAGGGACAGAATTAATAGGGCCTCTTTGACGTGCTTTCTGCTTCAGTAATACCACACTATTTATTCGAGAGTTGACTGTTGCTATGGCTTGATAAATAATACGAATGTAGTGTTTATTGGGGTTTGGCTCATAAGAGTGTAAACATTTCCTTTCTATTCGTGATCTGTGCCCCTTGTTCTTTAAAAAAACATTTTAGTCCAGCAAAGGTCAGTGCTATAGAAACACATCTTCATAGTTATTTCCCCTTGATTTACGAATATATATATATATATATATATATATATATATATATATATATATTTGTAGTTATGCAACACTGTTTTCTTGTATACACTTATCACTTTCTCATATGTACTTAAACAAGAATCTTACTTGGTATTTATGCGAGCTAACTTTCAATGGCTGGCTGTGCCGTCATCCTCGGGCAAACTCTGGATGCCCTAGGATGACGGCACAGCCAGCCATTGAAAGTTAGCTCGCATAAATACCAAGTAAGTTTCTTGTTTAAATACATAAGTGAAAAAGATATATATATATATATATATATATATATATATATATATATATATATATATATATATATATGTATAATATATAATAATATATAATAAATTTTAAATATTTCAAAAACAAGAATACTTTTAATGAATATATTTATTCAAAGCTTTTCGCCGATAAAATAGTACCAGCATCTTCAGGAAAATAATTATCTAATAAAATATTTTTACGAATTTTGTAAAAATATTTTATTAGATAATTATTTTCCTGAAGATGCTGGTACTATTTTATCGGCGAAAAGCTTTGAATAAATACATTCATTAAAAGTATTCTTGTTTTTGAAATATTTTTACTTTATTAACTATATTACAAGAAAACATATCACCATATTTATTATATATAATAATATAATAACAATATATTCTAACCCACATACAATTTTCAACTGGTTGAACTTTTTTTTAAAATCAATTTTGTTTTTATGAGTTAGATTGTCAATGAAGGTAATATCTGTTCTTTTGATTTATTTAACGAACAGTAATATACAATTTAATATTTCTTAAAGTTCCTCTACGTAAAACTACAGTACTTTATGTTTTCAGAACATTTTCTTTCTTTGTGTCAAAACATTTTCAATTTCGAACATTTAATTGTATAACAATTTTTCTTATGGAAATAAACATTTTACGTAAATCTTAAAATATTTTTTTTAACCATTTTCAAATCACTTGCATTTTAAATATAAAGAAACGTCTTATATTTTCGATGTGTGCTTTTACATTTTAGAATCTAAATATTAGTGTAATAAATAAAGTAGAAATAAATCAAATAACACAGTTGTCTCAAAATTTTACTGTTATATATATATAAAGTTGAATCGTTAGTAAGATTATGTACAGTAGAATGGATAATACAGTGGAGATATTGCTCAACACAGACTGATTGCAACACATAACTGTAGAGGGCGTTTCCCTTATATTTATTTATCGTCTTTTACTTTAATAAATTTCTCTCCCTTTATAAGACTTATAAGTACATACAATTACTTGAAGTTTTATTTTCTACTGGTATTATTCCATCCTTTCAAACATCGTATTAGTTTTTTAAATTTGAGAAATTTTAAATAAATATTCTATTGTATGGAAATAATTTACAAAATATCTTACCGAGTAAGTTATATTTGAGAAAGATTTGTTTATTTTATTATTTTCATTTATGGAAAATAATAATTTGCTTTTAGGAAAAGCATACGCTTTTAAAACAGAACGCTTCTAAAGTTACACACTTCTACCAATTTACCTTCGTTCATCACAAAACCAAATCAGCTAATAATACTGAGCAATCTCATGACTGAACACGTAAAAGCATATACTTACCGAGGAACATTAGGAGCCTCAAGATAGAGCCAAGAGAAGGAATACGAATGAAAACATAAAAATTAATAGCACGTTCAGTAACTTGAAATGTATAATTACCTCAAAAATCTCAACACTAGCTCTCAAAAATCAAACTATTTACTGTTACATGTATCCAGTTGTATTATATGTAACAGAACATTGGGAATAACCAAAACCCATATGAAAAAGCTCTGAAGTTATCAATGTAGATCTATTTTTTTTTTTTTTTTTTTTTTTAACTTGGGAGCGGGTTTGAATTGCCCGAAGCACTGCTACCTTAAGGTATATTGTACTTACCTCCCTGATCTAGTCAAATAACCCCTTCCCTCTTACCAGGTTTAGGAGTTTCCTGACTAGAGTTTTACCTTCAGCATCCACCAAAGCCGTTCCATCACCAAAGAGGTTGAAGCGCCTCTCAGCAAGTACTCCACATCTGTAAATAATGTGTGTGGCAGTCTCCTGTTCCTGCCCGCACAATCTGCACACTGGTTCATCCTTGTAGATACCCATTTTATGCAAATGTTTCCTTAGTCCACAGTGTCCCGTGAGTAGTCCTGTGGCTATCCTTAATTCCTGCCTAGACAGATAGATGAGACTCTTCTGCAGCCCCAAGGAAGGTCTCCTAAGGGTTAGCTTACTGTGCCTCATCCCTTCGGCCCTGATCCAGTGCTCACAGTGTCTTTCAGCCATCCACCTTCGCACTGTCATCCTGACCATGGATTTGGAAATACCCACCGCAGGTTCCGGTCCAATCAGGGGAGTCGAGGACCCCTCCCTGGCCAGCGCATCTGCGGCTTCATTTCCAAGTATTCCCCTATGCCCTGGCACCCAACCAATCTTGACTTGATTGTGCCTTGCCAGAGCTTGTAGGTTAATTAGGCACTCCCTGACTATGGCCGAGGTGACCACGTGTCCGTTTAGTGCCTTAATTGCTGCCTGACTGTCGGAGAAAATAGCAATCCGGGCCCCATGTGTTTCCCTTCTCGCTATCTCTCCCAGACAGGCATTTATAGCATATACTTCGGCCTGAAAGACAGAGGTATGCCTCCCCAAGGAAAAAACTAGTTCTACCCTTGGGTTTTTACAATACACCCCCGCTCCAGTGCCGAAGTCCATCTTGGAGCCATCTGTGTACCAGATCTGAGCTCCCGATGTTAATGTCCCTGACCATTCCATCACAGTTTGGTGGACCTGGTCAGGTGCAAACATTCGAGTAATGTGGTCGCTGCCCATTTCCAAGACGGGTTCTTTGACCAAGCACTCGATACTCATATGTCCCGAGACATCTGGGAGGTTAGCCCAGTTGCTCGAGTTGCGCAATCTCCATGCCGCTAGCCTCGCCTCTCCCCTAAGGACAAGCTCAAGGGGAGGGAGGTTAAGCATTACTTCCATTGCTGCACCTGGTGTAGTTGACATCGCTCCCAGTGTGCACAGACAGGCCAATCTCTGGATAGAGCTCAGTTTAGCTCTTGTCTGTGCCTGGTTGGCCTTTGTCCACCACACCAGAGCTCCATAGGTAATCATAGGTCTTATCACCCTCAGATACATCCAGTGCATCATTGATGGCTTCAGTCCCCATTTCTTACCCACCATTCTTCTCACAGTCATCAGTGCCCTTTTGGCCCTGTTAACTGTCCTCTCAAGATGTGGATTCCAGGTGAGTTTCCTGTCCAGAGTAACTCCCAGGTACTTCACCTCCCCCACAAACTCAAGGTATTCACCAAACAAGCGGGGCATCCTGGTCGTCAGATCTTTTCGCTGTCTGGTGAAGTTAATGAGAGCAGTCTTTTTTGGATTTACCCTAAGGTTCTCCTTTTTACACCACTCTTCAATCAGTCGTAGAGGATTTCTGATTACCTCAAGGACTGTATCAGGGAATCTGCCCAGGATCAGGACAACTATGTCGTCCGCATATCCTAGACAGAAGTACCCCTGTTCATTCAGGAGTTCAATAAGGTTGTCAACCACTAGGCACCACAACAGAGGAGAGAGAACCCCCCCCTGTGCACAGCCCAGACTTGTCTCCGCCCTTCTGACCTCCCCTGCCACCTCTACAGAAATGCTTCTGTTTGTTAACATGGAACTTATCCAACCACACGTGGTCGCATCCACTCCATGACGTCTTGCACCACTTACCATCGTCTCCACTGAGGGGTTATTGAAAGCCCCTTCAATGTCGAGGAAGGCACCTATGGCACAACCTTTCTTAGCGATCATTTGCTCAATCCTACCAACCACTTGATGGAGAGCTCCCTCGCAAGATTTCCCCGGTTGGTAAGCATACTGGTTCCAATGCAGTGGTTTGATAGCCAAAGCACCCCCCCTAATATGCCTATCAACCAGTTTTTCAAGTCCCTTGAGAACAAAGGACATGAGTGTGATAGGTCTGTATCCTTTCCCTTCCGATTGGTTACCGGTGGGCTTAGGTATAAAGACCACCTTACTAGATTTCCAGGCTGCCGGCACATGCCCTAGAGCAATGCTTAGCCTGTATAATTTAGTAAGTACCAGCACCAGCATATCCATTCCCTGCTGCAGCAGCACAGGATAGATCCCATCTGGACCTGGAGATTTGTAGGGTTTAAAAGTGCCAATAGCCCATCTTACCCTTTGTGGAGTTACTATCCTCCTTGCCACTTCCCAGTCCTCCCTCTTACCACGTCTTGTGGAGAGTTTGGTAACCGGTTCAGTGTCTGCTCCCCCAAGTTTCCTCAGGGTACTGGAAGGGAAATGTGTCCTGATTAATTCTTCCACAGTTTCCCCTGCCGTTTTTGTTATATTTCCCAGTGGAGTTCTTAGCATCCCCACCGGGTTCACTGGGTCCTTAGAGAGCACTTTATACAGTCGTGCCCCTTCCCGAGTTTTGTCAATCTCATGACAAAACTCCTTCCAGGACTTCCTGCGCGCTTCTCTAATTGCCCTGTTGTATTCGGTTAGTGTTTTCCTATACAGGTCCCACTCCCCGTTCTTTTTTGCTCTATTAAAGAGTCTCCTGGTGGTCTTCCGAAGTTTGGCTAGCTTCTTGTTCCACCATGACGGATCCCCTACTTTCCTCCCCTCACTGAGAGGGCAGTTATCGGTAAAGGATTCTATTATAGCCTCGCCAACCAATGTGGCAGAGTCTTCTAGCTCTCTCCTCCCACCATACTCCAATCCAGCCTCCTCAATCCGAACACCCAGGTCCCTCCTGTAGGAGTCCCAGTCTGTTCTTCTTGGATCCCTGGTTGGAAGAAGCATGGCTGGATTTAGAGAGATATCATACCTAATATGTCTGTGATCAGAAGAAGATGGTTCATCCGACACATGCCAATTTAGTACATACCTAGCCATCTGGTTCGATGCCACCGTAATGTCCAGGACCTCCTGTCTGGCCCTAGTGACAAACGTCGGCTCTTCCCCCTGATTTAGGACTAGTAGATTCTTAGAGCTAAGATAAGCTAAAAGTTCCTCACCTCTAGTGTTTGTACCTGTACTACCCCACGAAGTGTGATGGGAGTTAGCATCCATACCCACCAGCAGCTCCTCATCCACAGCCTCGCAGTGCTCGACCAGGCTCCTCAGCTCTTGTGTTGGCAGAGCCCCCGCGCAGTCAAAGGGGAGATATGCCGTGGCCAGGTTCAGCCTCTTCATCCCCCCCTCCGCCCGCAGCTCCACCGTCACTGCTAACAAATCCCTGCAACAGAAGTTCGTTAGTACAAAAGCACACAACCCCCTCCTAACCAGGATACACGTCCTGGGAACACCGGAGTCCTTATCATACAACAACTTACCTCCAGATGTCGCCAGCCCGCATATTTTTCCTCCAGAAATCCATGGTTCCTGGATGAGCACCAAGTCCACCTCTCCCCTGTCCAGCATCCTACACACGACAGCACTCGCCGCCCTGCTATGCTGTAGGTTCACTTGGAGGATCTTGATCATTGTTCTGCTTAATTTGCAGTCGCCTGGGTCCGCAGAGAAGCCCCAGGACTAGACATTGAGCTCAACTCTACAGCCACTTCACCGGTTTCTGCAGTCGGCAGCTTGACAGCCGCCCCCGCACCCCCAGTGATGGTTGCCGTTGACACATCTGCTACAGACTCACGGTTTGCCGTCTCATTGGCTCCCACTGTCTGTGCAGTCTCGAAATTAATTCTTATACTTACTTGGTCCATTAAAGTCCCACGAGTATGGGGGAAATAACGGTCGACCAGAGCAGAGCCCCCACTGCCCTGGCAAGACAACATACAATGAGGTTTTGTCTGGTTCCTCAAGGGGATCGTTTGGGACTGCATTTTATACCCTGCAGCCATTCATCCTTCGGCACGATGCCTTCCACCTTGGATTGGGTATTCAGTCACTGACCTTGAAGCACACCCCAAGTTCAGGACATTATTAACTGCTCAGATGAACAGCCTGCTTTACTCTCTTTTTTACAACTGTGTCGTTTGGGCAGTTTCCCGCCCCTACTTCACTGTCGCATTGCCCTTGGTTCACCCGGGAGGTGAGAGTAGCATTGTGAGGACTTAATTCCCAACTACCCCAGTCTCCCCGGTCAGAGCACTCGGTTATTTCTACCAAGCCCAACCGGTTGACTGACGAGGAGGGATAATTCCTCACCTTTGAACCATAGCCTTGGTCCAGGCCTGCATATTCAGAAACCTTCCGGAATCCTTATTCACAGGTAACCTACATTTCTGTAGGCCGTCCCACTATCCGCCACCTGTGGACCCGCCCGGTTGCTCAGGCCAGCTTGCCGGCCACCATTGACCTTCAGTACAGATGCCACCATGATTACCTCGCCCGATTGACGAAGAGAAATTAGCGCAATTCCGATCAATCAGGCCGTGTCATCAACTTACTTTCTAGTTACCTTCCGTTGACATTTCTGTTACTTTACTGAGTCATTCTTCCACATCATCGGTTGATTTACATATTGACAATTGCTTTCTTTTTATATGATTCTTTATTGGAGAAGAGAAAAAATGCTTTATAATTTCAATATAAAATTCAATAATTTTTTACCGTTTACTATTTGTGTTTTACGTAAATGAAAAAAATGTATTTGTGATTTGAGATAGTTATCGCACGAAACTGCTATTTATTTAAGTGACAGAATGTATTGAATTAGTTTGAGATGAGTAGTTAGGATTATTCCAAATCAAATAAATATATAAACAAATGTTTTTTTTTATATTTAAGTTAATATAAAATATTAAAACACAATTTTAAGATACACAAAACTACTGTGCACAGTTCTCAAATTTTCTATTCAGAATGTTTATAACAATTAGGTTATAGAATAAAGTATTATATATTTGTTTAGTAACAAAGTTAAATTTATATTTTACAAACAAAAATTTAAATTTTTTGGCTGGTAAGCCTAATTGTTTATATCTTTTTATTCAAGACATTGCAAACTACTAAAAATACTTGAACTTCCTGTTATCATCTCTGCCACTAAACACAATAAAATTCAGATTTGCCATTTTAGCTAATACATGTATAACGTACAAAGACCATTTAAACGATTACTCTGAAAGCGTAGCTCTTTCCATTGTTGCCACTTCTTGTACAACAGAGCATGCATAGTTAATAGCACATGAAGAGCCTTCTTTTTAGTCTCCTTCCGTGTAATTAATGGGAGAAAGTAAAAGTAAAAACTAATTCAGTCTAAACTATCTTAAGGTTTATTTAACGAAGTCAATTTCTTCTGTTGTTTAATATGACACAGTACCAAAATTTACCAGTATATTTCTGGCCAATAAAAAACAACATTTCTAAAACCACCGTTATAGCTAATAAATTTATAGTGAACAAAGACCTTGTTAACAATTACATTCGAAGCGTAGCTCTTGCTATTGTTGCCACTCCTTGTACAACATTGTCCCTAGCGTGCATAGTTAATAAACATTTGAAAGAGCTTTTTAGTAGTCTCGTTTCATGGAATTAGTCTGAGAAAGTTTAAAAAAATGTTAGTGCAATAAAAACAGGTTGGAGGTTATTTTATGAATTTTAAGGAATGGATAAGTTATAAGGTAGTACTAGAATTTACCGGTAGAGCAACACTCAAATATACCAGTATATTTTGGTCAATAAACATAATAAATTTTAAAACGGACATTAAAGCTGGTAAATAAAAGTGCACAAAAATATATCAACATCTAACAACGACTTGAAGCAACTGTGACGTAAATGTTTATATTAATTAAAACAACCTCTCACCACAAATTCAACAAATTTTATTTTAACTAGAGTTATTTGTAAAATACCTCTGAAGATGATTACTTTGTAGACGAAATGTACATAAGGTTAAAATAAAATTTGTTGAATTTGTGGTGAGAGGTTGTTTTAATTAATATATCAACATCTACTTTGAAAGCCCAACTTCTTAAATTTTTGACACAACAGTAAGTGTAAAAGATAACAATTTTTAAAAAGAAAACTAATTGCATTTCCATTGATGGCCGAGTGGTTCAAAAAATATTATAAATATTTTAACATTTTATTTGATCCTTAAAAACTATACTGACCATGTCTATAGTAAAGGTTCAGTAAGATTTTGTAAGAAACCATTTTTCTACAACCTTTACAGTTAACAAGTACCGCTTTGAATAACACGCCCGTAATGACGATAAGCTATACCTAATTCCTTGAACATTGTGTACAATGAAACACAATTCTTAAACAGTATCCTATGTAAAATACAATGACTTATTCTTACATAGTTTCTACTAACAGTTGTAAAAATAAACTGAGGAAGAAAAAGTATCTATTTCATCAAAAAGGTTAGCATTTAGGGGTAATGTAATTTACAAAAT